>JAJHJA010000400.1:0-94192 GCA_021202915.1 Heliconius himera
TATCTAGGGTATAGAACCCACAACCAATCGGTTTTACAGACACACTTTGTGCCCCTGCGCTACGACTGGCCTCAAACCTTAAAAGAAATATCAATTTATTATATTTTTACGTATGAATTTGAATCTATTATGAGCATTTCTTTCAATTTAACTTTATCATTCAACATGAAAAAATGTAAAGCAAATTAAAACATAATATTGCTAACGATCAAACCAATCAACTAGACTGATATACCCAAATCAAAGAAGCTGACCGTTACGACTGTCTTTTTTTATATTAAAATATCAAACAAAACACAAAGCGTTATATAATATATTTACTAAAAGCTCTCAAATGACAAACGCCAAATGTAAACAGTTCAGTTACTATTACGCAAAAAATTTTATTTTGTTTACATATGCGATAACGATTTTATTTGATATATAAATATTTATTCTTATGAAATGAAGCATTAGAAGATATATGAATAAATATACTTAAACACATTTGTGTATCATATAAACCTGTATAAAATACTTTTAATACTTGTCCAGTCGTGGCGCAGAGGCACAAAGTATTACTGTAAACGTGACTGATTGTGGCTTCGATTCCCACTCGAAAGAATGAAACATTCACACGCTCTGGTGTAGAGGCAAAGCACGGCATTGAGTTCCGCCACTCAATGTGCAATGAATACGTCCACAATTCGGCAGCAAATGGGGAACGGAGTGTCTTAACACTAGGTTGCCTCTGTCTACCTAGCTGTGTGCAGGATACAGCTTGAAGCTGATTTAATTTATAGGTACTTTGTTAAGGTTTTTCTTTTACATTTCTTTCATTTTACGAGTTTGCCTGAAATTCACTATGGTTTAACAGCTGTCATCCCGTTCAGGCAAGCATATCGCAACTACACCATGACCGCTCCATACTATAATAGAATTAATATCATCATGTGTAATGTCTTTAAATATTTTTGGCATTAAATATTATTGTCCTCAAAATTATAGAAAAAGGCTTCGCTCGCTTGAATTATGAAAGCATTACTTTCCTTTTGTAATAACGATAATATCTTTTTAAAAACAATATCTATATCTATATTGAAAAGTGAAGTTTCAGTTAAACAATTATAATTGATTAAACAATTTTTTATAATAAAACAGAAAAACAGACCAAAAAAATTAAAAATCATTGCTTTTAATTCTATTACGTTGTTAAATGCCACCAATAACATTTTTTCTTATATATCTTCCATATACAGACACCGATCCTTTACTACTTTAATATAAATATAGATATAGAAGATAACAACCAAAACCAACCAACCAACATCGTATATGGCAATGCTTGTAGGTAAATAGTTCTATCTGAAGGTATTTCTAATCTTTGTAGTGTATATTTTTGTCTTTATAGCAGTGTGATACGTTTTCTTTAACGGCCTTTCTCAGCTGTCTAGGGAAGAGGGGAAAACAGTCGTTATTTACGACTTACTGTTTTTCTAAGTTAGTGAATCTTTGTATTTTATTTACGTTTCACTATACATTTGTCATTTTTTATTTGATAACACACTGTATAAAGATGGAATGAGTGTCTTGATATATGTATGATATTGGTATAATGGGATAAAAAAATAATTTTCAATATCTTCATTTTTTTTCAATATATTATTCTTACAACCAAATAAAATATAATGGAGAAATGAAAAAATAGAAAACTAAAGAAATTATTAAACGCATAGGAAAATTAATAATTTATTTTTAAAAAAATCTTTATTATGTTCTTTTACGGTTACGGTGTGCGGAATACAGCGTGAAGCTGATAAGCATGTTAATCACAATGTCTGTCCGTTTTTTACCATATTTCAGATCAGAAATTTAAAAGAAAATGTTATATTTGAATATTACTTTTAATTACCACAAATTATTTAAATTAACTTTTTATTAGAGTCTATAACTATCTATTCTACATTATAAACATTTTGCATTTACCTTTCTAACGGTAAGATTCGATAGATGATAAGTAAAGTTTCCGCGTTCGTTATACCTACTGATAAGCAGAACACTGCAAACTGTGCACACAGAGACGTTGGGAGTGGCTATCGGTCATCGACCCGATGGAATGGACCACATTAAGATCATACTGCAGTTGTGCTATTTTAATGCATTTGAGGCCAAGACTAAGATACAACGAGCAAAGTATTTGAAATAATAATATTTTTGGAATAAATTAGAATACTAATATAAATTACGAATATAATTAGTATTAGTGACGCCGTCGTGGCGCAGAAACAAGGGTGTGACACTAACGCGACGGTTGAAGGGTTCGATACCCAGTCGCCAAAGTGCTTGCTTATAAATGTTTTTTTCTTCGCTCTGGCACCAAGGTAAAGCCCAGGGTTGAGTTCCGCCACTCAACACGCAAAAAATTGGCGGAAAGTTAAGAACGGAGTTTCTTAAAACTACGTTCCATCTGCCTACCCTGCTGTGAAGCTGATTTTACTAATAAAATGAAAATGATATTTTATAGTCTGGTTATGTCTATCTGATTATGAATTTTAATTAGAATTTCTATGACTAAGTACATTAATTTTAATATAGTTACTGCGGTAATCAAGTGTGAACAATGCACCTTTAGTTTATTACTGTGAATGATAGATAGTATTTAATTAAGTTGTTCAAGCAACTATCAATAGATTTATATTTATTGTTATTTATGTTTAATATTTTAGTAATATTAATATATTATATTAAAAACCATTTAATAATACTTTAAGGTGTAACTCGCATACCTAATTAATATTTTATTTAGTTCTAAAAAATATATTAATAATCCTATTTTTTTTTAAATATATTTATTTATTTTCTGATCTATTATTCCATTCTCTGCCTACATTTCCATTTATTACTAAACGGAGAAAAATTTCAATTAGTTTTTTCTATCAATAAATATATGTATTTCAATTGCGAGGCTTAAAGCTATTCTTTTGGGATAATATATTCAAGCTATTCCCTAATAGCTCGTATAGATATTTCAAATTTGCATGTGAACTGCAATTTTCTGAAAAATACTATAGCATAATGTTTCTTTAATTTTTGCAACAGCACGAAAGGTTGCAAATGTGTTTTTATCATGCTACTATTAGGAAAATTTCAAATAGAATTCCATACAATTCATTAGATTTATGGTAAATTCGTAGTATCATATAATACGATAGACATTTTTCTTTAGAATTCACTTGAGAGAATTCAAATTAATTCTTATTAAAATAAAAAATTTCGCACAAAATATATATGGAAGTAAAACTGGTTCTCATTTACAAACTAAATCTAAATAGTTATAAGTGAAAATATTAACTCATTCGAACTATGTTAATAATAATTACTATTAGCTTCGCTGTATCCCACACATAGTAGGGTAAGGAGAGGCGACTTAGTGTTAAGACACGTCGTTTCTCACTTTCCGCCGAATTTTTGACGCGTTGCTTGTTAAGTGGCGGAACTCAACACGGGGCATTTGTCTTGGAGGTAGAGGTAAGAAATGCAAATATTAATAAATAATAATTCATTTCCTTGAATCAGGATCGAACCCACAGTGCCCTTTCACTATTTTTTTGCTTTTTTTAAAGTTACCACATATATTTTTTATTAATTTAAACATTTTTCTATCTGCGATATTTTCTACATCAAAATAAATTTTGTTCATATATGTATAACTCTAACGATAGCATCATACATTCGCAATAAAGCATATTTTATATAGTAAACACTAAGTGGTAATATACGCAGTAATTTCTTCGCATACTGCTTCGTGCAACTATTTTCCCTTTACGTGTCCACGTCGCAATTTTCAACACAGATTATTCTATTTGCAAAATTGTGCAACAAAATGAGATAAAATTAGGAATACTCATTAGTAAGGGGAGTCTCAATCTATCAAATTATTTTAAGAAGATGAAAAACACTCAATATTATAGGAGTGGAAAACGGAGTGTCTTAACACTACATTCGCTCTGCCTACCTTGCTGTATGCGAGATACAGTGCGAACCCGATTTCATTTTATGAATAAACAAAAGTTTTTTTAGTAGATAGATATTTAATACTATAAAATATATTTTTTATTACTTTTTTATTAAATTATTTTTTAACAAAAAACCGAATTTCAAACAACGAACTAAAAAAAAAGTTGAAAAGAAATGCAACGGTGAGGAATCTCACTTCTAACACCAATTTTAACAATGTTTTACCTTGTAACTATTACAGTATAAGTATATTTTTTACCAAAAAAACTTGTTCAATTTCAACCGCATCCCATAATCAAAACCTAATCGAACTTTTACCAAACTGTCAATAAAATGTATCGTTTCAAATAAAAAAAATCATCGGAATCGGTTGACGTGATATTGAGTTATTCGTCCATTTGTCGCGACATACCTAATGCAAATTTAAGACTTTTCAGAAATGGACAAAAAATGGGACCACACCGGAAACACTAGCTTTCAATTAAAAAAAAAATATCAAAACGGTTCACCTAGTCATAGGTTCTAAGGTAACAAATATAAAAAAAAATCAGTCTAATTGATAACCTCCATTTCTTACAGAAGTCAATTAAAAAGATACATATATTTTTCAAATATTTTTACTCTACTCTGTAAAATAATAAACACACAAGTGTCCCCAAAAATAGAGCAATAAATTTTATCATCTGTTGACCCACAAAAAAAAGCCATGTTGATACATTTAAGATTTCATACGTTAGTCATCCCTGAATTGATCCAAGTCCAGCTGAGATTCTCAACATGTGGTGTTTATTTAACGATTTATTATATTTTTTTTACTTACGCATTAGTTTTATGGAAACCTTGGTATAGCAATTCGTAGAAGATAAATGTCCCATGACCTACATACCTATTTTTTTTATATTACTAGTACAGCACACATATTACAGCATTTTAAAAGCATAACTTTCAAAGCACTTTATAACTTTTTTTTATTAGCTTCACACTGCATTCAGCGCGCAGCAGGGTAGGCAGAGGGAACATGGGAACCTAGTGTTAAGACACACAATCTCCTATCCTTTCCAAACTTCCGTTCTCTACATTTCGTCGAATTTTAGTGGAATTGCGTGTTAAGTGGCGGAATTCAAAGTCGCACTTTTTCTCGTTACCAGAGCGAGGTAATAAAAATATTAAATATTTTATTTCTAATGAGAATCAATTTTTTTTGACTAGAATGTATGTACCACAGAATGTACAATTATTTTCATTTCCTTAGATTGTGCATTAGGTACTAATTACATAATTCTTGGAAAAAAAAAACAAAATTATTATATTTATTTATATTTTAGCTTCACGCTTAATCTCTCACTTAACATGATAGGCATAGACTAGTATTTAGGCACTTGCACAGAGCAGCAAAAAAAAAGCTCATATTTGGTTATGTTAAAAGAATCCACAACTATCGCTTTTACAATCAGATCAGCGCCATGATGGCCTTTGTAATATCGAAATTTAAAAAATCAAATCCCCAATCGAATTTACAACGAGTTAGCTCAAAAATTTAAACTTTTAAATCTCTGTGGGATCTTGTTGGAAGCAATTTTTTTGTATCTGTATTCGCAATCGCCAATGTACGTGAAATGTGCATGCCTTTGCAAACCAGAACGGTAATTAAATATAGGTAATAGTAAGTTATAAATCACCCCTATAGACATTATACATAACGCAACATATCAAAAGTATTGATATATATAATTGTAGATCTGTAATTAATTTAAAACCTACTACTACCTTTATAATTAAATAACATACGATGAAAATATTTTTTTATTTAAAGTAAAAAAATAGGTCATCTACGTTATACAATATGTCCTGTGATATATTCTGTATGATTTCTCTTTGTACCAAAATAGGATAGGATAATACAATTTTTTGAGTTATATATAAGATATCATTTATATAACTCGCGCATTTGTGTCGCTAGTAGACTGAGATCCCAGAACTCCCAGTCCTACGTCATTTTTACAAAGCTGAGATTTTAAGGATTAATAGTCTAATATGCAGTTTAGACTGTATGTGGGCTTACTAACTTGAAAGTGGGGCTCTTTAAAAGGTAGCGCCAACTTAAAGTATACGCTCACCTACGTTAAAGTAGGGACGCCCGTATCTATATAAAATACATTTTTACATTATTCTTAAAATATATTTATATTTTTAAGAATAATGTAAAAATGTATTTTTTTTATTTACCAGACCCTTTACGTGGGCCTTTTCTCCTACGAGACGTCCTAAAGATTGTTTAAAATTTGGCCAAACTACGTTATACTAGAAAGCTTTAATTTATAAGTACCCAGACCAATCTGATGGCTTAGTCATTCTCCCAGGCAGACCTTTATTTGGCGCTATCACTGAAAAAGCCCCAGTTTCAAGTTAGTTAGTCTTAACTACATATCAAACATAATAATAATAGTAACATAATAGTCCTCTAAATTTCAGCTTTGTTAAAATAATGTTGGTCTCGGGATCCTGGGATCTTGGGCATAGTATGTGAATAAAAAAATCAGACAGGCGCAAGTCGGACTACTGCACACTGAGAGTTCCGTACTAAAATTGAAAGTCTCAAACTTTTTTTGAAATTCAAGCTTATCTTAGCCAGAGCCCTTTCATCTGTTAAGCTAACGGCTTTAATATCAAATTTTGCCCCCCTTTTAAGGCTGTGGGGTTTGGCAGCGGGACGATGTTAGTGAGACGAGACTTGATATTCAACTCTTTTATTATATATTTAATTTGGTTATTTATACGCTACAAAACAATAGTGGAAAATAATTACACAATTGCATTTGTAGCGAATAAATATAGGACGCTGATTTAGTGTGTTTACAAATGTTGTTTATGAACAATATAAAGTATTGTGCAATACCCCTACAATACTCTCCCCCTTTGAGAGAAAAAAAAAAATATTAAACTGAATATAAAACAACCAAAATAAAATATATAAAATATTATGCCTATAATCTAATTTGATCCACGGGTGTTGTTGTTTGACCGGAGCTCGTAACTCGATGCGTTGTTTTGATGTCGTCGGCTGCTGCGTTTGCGCATTGTTGACGTTCTGCTGATGTCGTATTTTTGATGAAGGCAGGCGTAAGTCGGTCAATAACCGTAATTATGTATCGATTATCATTTGATGCAGGTAGAGTGCGCACGAAATTTTTCAACCCGTTCAAATTCGGGGATTTGCATAAGTGACGAATTCTTGTCACGTGAGATTCCGCCGTTTGATACGATAAGCTTGTTTTGTCCACGTACTTGTGTATTCCATACCAGGTCAGAAGTAATGACTTGTTAGCATTATTCTTGTTGTTCTGATTCCTGGGTGCGTTGCGTCGTGTAATATACTGTATATTCTTTTTCGTAATATGCGCAGTATATACTGTTGACTTGCATTTGTTGGGCTTCGGGTTGAGCCTTGGAAAGTTTTCCAATCATTGTTTGATTGTCGCTGTGGAACGTCTTCGACACATGCTTGGGATGCGTCGGTTATTATCGATGGCGGTGCGTGCGGGTGCGAGAGGGTGCAGTCAGCGCAATGCTTCTCTACTGACTGAAAAGTTTCCCTAGTTTCTTCGTTCTACCATATTTGTGTTTATTCAATGGCGCTTAAACATTGACAGTCGCAATTAGAGTTAGCCAGAATTAATTATCCTTTTCGGATTTAGTAATCCAGAAATGCTGTCGACTATCTGCTATTGCGCATATCTACTCTAAATTAGCCTTTTTTATCGATGCCTTCTTAAAATGTTGTATTTTCCATTATTTCATCAACTTTTACTTTTACTTTTTTGCGTTGGATCTTGACGCAAAAATCTCAATGTGTGCGGTTGGTGGTATATTGCCTCTTGAAATCCTAACCGGTGAGACACGCTTGTGTGAAGCCGATTAGAATGTGCACTCACCAAATTTGTGAAGATTTGCGTCGGGCAGTCGTTGGGTTGAAGTCCGGTATGCGTGGTTCCAATATAGCACCACGGGAGTTGTCTGGATCATTACGTCGGTCTCGTAGATTACTTCGGGCTGAAGCTGGCAGAGTACCCCCGTCGGGGTACATCACGTCGGCAGACGGCTGCGGGGTACCCCCGTCGGGGTATCTCACGTCGGGGTCACCAATGTGGGGTTATGGCAGCGTGGCGATGTGAATGATACGAGACTTGATATTCAACTCTTTTATTATATATTTAATTTGGTTATTTATACGCTACAAAACAATAGTGGAAAATAATTACACAATTGCATTTGTAGCGAATAAATATAGGACGCTGATTTAGTGTGTTTACAAATGTTGTTTATGAACAATATAAATTATGTGTATTGTGCAATACCCCTACAAGGCTATTTTTTTTACTTAACCATAAATTTATTATTTTCAGATTTTTTCTTCAACTAGTACTACCTGTAAATGCTAGCTGCCAAATTTCATAATTCTAGGTCAACCAGGAGCACCCTATTAATTTTCATTCTCTTTGTAGCGTCGAAATGCGAGTTTCTTGCGATATTACGATTTTTTAGGAAATCAAAAGAAACGTAGATCCGGATATATGGCTCGAATTTCAACTTGGTATCTCAATGCGTTCCTGAGATAAAGGCTCTTGACAGACATACAACAAAATGATCTTACAAGGGTTCCTTTTTCTTGAAAAGATACAGAACCCAAAAAAAATAATAGTAGTATTATAAAAAAACAAGTATTAGATTTAATAATAATATTATAAACTTATAACTACCGTGCTCCCAGATAGGTAATTGTACAATATCGTTTTGTGTCTAATTTATTATCATTTTCATCCGTAATACACAAAAATCTATTAAAATACACAGGCACATTCAATACATGCTATCATTTTAGAGAATATAAATCAATATATGTTTTTTTACTGTTCCAAATATAAATTAGAATTTTACATACGTAGCTGTATATAAATGTAGAACATAACCAAATTTCCAGTTTCGATAGCACTAGCTTGTTCTTTATTAGTGCAACATTGCAATTTTACTATACAATGTGCTGGACGTCGAGCGCGAAATGAATTCTTTCATATAGATTTCAGCTATCGGTTCGAATTTTTGGTTTTTGTACAAGATTAACTGTATTGAGGATAAATTTCGAATAAGTAACCATAGTAGGTATATGTTTCAATAATGAAACATATACCTACTATGGTTACTATGGTTATATATAAATATACAAAATTTTGTTATAGGTATCTTAATTTAGATAAATACATAATACTTACGTACATGTACATCATAGAACTATTATTTATATATACAAATGGTATTTGGAAATATTTTACATGATATAGTAAAAGGATTTATATAAACTTAGAATTTATTTTACCTTGGACAACACTCGCGTTTAACCATCGCTTTTTTTTATATAATAGGATTTACTTAGGAGACTTTTGCACCAATTTCATTAATGTACGTCAACAGGAATTACAACTTATAAAAGTTGACATACTTAAAATTGCGAGCATATGCTATATTACTTATATTTGTAATTTATTTTATATAAAATAATATATTGTAACGGTTCATTTTATGAAATACATATAAATTTTCACTTTTCAGATTTTTCTTTTATTTGCATTGTAAATAATCACTTCGTGTCATATTTCATAGTTGTAGGTCCATGGGAAGTATGCTATAGGTTTGATTACGCGGCATATTTCATACAAATGCATAAAAAACGATGCATTAATGCTCGCATCTTTTGATTACGTTGACTTAGAAGCTTGATTGTATGGGTAGTGGAAGATTTGAGATAAATGATCTTGACAGAGCGACAGTCCGTTTTTAATTTATGACATACAGAACCCTAAAAACTATTTTTATCTATTTATGTACAATTGTATATATTTCACTCCAAACCTCAAGCACCTAAACAAATGCCAAACCCAACTACAATAATTATGTGCATATTATAAACTACAAGCAATTAGTAAATGCAAATTTAACCCAAAATCTATGTCATTATAAACAATTTTGATAATTAAAGCATATTTATATATAGCTTTTACAGCGCAGTCCACATCAATATTAATATTTACAAATTGAAAGCCTGTGGTTTTCAATGACATTCAAAACATTTACATTCACAATTCCCTTCTATCTAAACGCTATGAAATTTGATTAGATTCAAAGGTCACATAATTTTAAATTCCCGGTGCTGGTATTTAGTAGTTTCGTGGTGTGATATTGTTAGTATAGCGGTCGTTGTTTCGTTTGGTATGGGATTGTACTACTTGGCATATTTTTAATAAAAATATTTTATAATATTTCATTTATTATACCGATCTATTATATCGAGGCCAGTCGTGGCGCAGGGGCACAAGGTGTGACTGTAAAACCGACTGGTTGTGGGTTCGATCCAGGAAGAAGTCGAGTCGTTCTCGAGGAGAAGAAATATTTACTTAAATTTATATTTTTAAATACAGTAAAAATATTTTATAATATTTTATTTATTATACCGATCTATTATATCGAGGCCAGTAGTGACGCAGGGGCACAAGGTGTGACTGTAAAACTGATTGGTTGTGGGCTCGATCCACGCTCGAGGAGAAGAAATATTTACTTAAATTTATATTTCAATTTCTTCGCTCTGGTGTCGAGGCAAAGCGCGGCGTTGAGTTCTGCCATTCAACACGCAATGCCTCCAGAATGCGGCAGAAACTGGAGAACGGAGTGTCTTAACACTAGGTTCCCTCTGCCTACTCTGCTGTGTACGGAATACAGCGTGGAGCTCATTTTATTTTTTCTACTATTAGATTCCGCGAATTGGCTTTCAAACAAAGAATTTACAGTTCGATCAAATATTCGGATTGAAAACATCCCTTTGAATTCAATGCAACAGGACATGTCCTAAATAGAAATATACGACCAAAATTCGAAAAAATATTCTTAGATCCACACACTACACAGATAGACGTTTTTTATGCTTTTTTTACATTTTTTTAAATCCTATGTTATGAGTCCAACTCAAAATAGTTGAAGTAATAAATAATCAAAAAAAGCTTCTTATAAAAGCTAAGCTAAAAATAAATGTTTAAAAGAAGCTATTTGAAGCGTTATCGTCGTCTATATCACATGTTGCCAGCCCATTGAGCATACACCTCAGATCCGACACGCGTGACACACCCACACCGACACTCTTAGCGAGGTGTAAAGTTCTTAATGTTACAAAAATGACAGCTAGTATCATTCCTCGACATAGAAGAAAGAGGATGTATTTGGAATGGTCAGCCTTTTAAATATATAAAATATTGTAAAGGCTGATTATTTTTGCTTATAAAATGCCCCTAATAGAATAATTATTTTAAAACCGACTACAATGTGCAGAAAGAAATGTTTTTTTGAATTTTTTTGGTATCTGAAAGATTTTTTATTTATGATGATAATTATAATTTTTCACATTATAAATCTAAGGTAAATTAAATATTGACAAAATTCGCCAAAAAAACCCCAGCTTTTCAATAGAAAACCTTAAAATATACAGTAGATTTAAGGTTCTTGGCGAATGCACTTCCAAACTCACTCATCTATGAACGTATGAACACCATATGATGTCGTGAAGCACCATATCCAATTATTTATAGGCTGTATATTATATTCCAATAATATTCTGATGAGTTTTGATAACGTTAGATTTACATTTAAATCGGTAGAGACGAATATCTATACTTATAATAAATCTGTAGAAAAGTCGTTTCTGTACATTGAAAATATTTAAAAAAAAAATAGCCAGCGTGTTAAAGGATAATTAACAGAATCCATTTCCAACATTTTTGGAATTTTTGTCTGTTTGTCTGTTTGTCTGTTTATCTGTTTGTCTGTTTGTCTGTTTATGTGAACACGTATCACGTAAAAAGTACACAATAAATTTAAGCAACTTTTATACATAAAAATTACAAATAAATCAAAGTAGCTTTTAGTGTTTATTTCATTGTAATCGCTTCACTCTATCAAAAGATATAAGTATTTAAGTTTTCAAGAAGTTAATATTTGAGATATTAAAAAATCGATACAAGTAACGCTATCTATTGACAAAAATAGTAGGTACTAACGAATCTTGATACTCTCGTTCATACACGTAACGCTATCACTAATGGCTAGATGGCGCTGTGCATAAAAGAAAATATAGTTTGGAAAGGTTACCGCTACACTCTATCAAAAAATAATGTACTTAAAGTTTTAAAGATATTTATATTTGAAAAAAAAAAGAAACATACGCAATGATATCTATTGACTACACATGATACGTTACGTTTTTAAAGTTCATAGTACTAACTACAAAGTAAACTAAATTGAATTGTTGGTGAAGATTACCTTCGTAACAGTCTAGCTTAATTCTTAATTATTTAACACAGTGATAAAGAATGACTTAATATTCAAAGAAATATTTTGAATAGGTTCTTCAGTCCGTTCGTTCGTTTATGTTATTAATATTTTTTTAAGAAACGTATAAAAAAAATCACTTTTGGTAGCAACCTCTAAAAAATTGTGTCTCAAGAAAAAATGCTCTGACACTGTTTATAAAAATATCCCGCAGTATTATTTCATAACTTACAAGCGACACGTACCGACATTGCACTATTGCACCTGTATGTTGCATGTATGTATGTGCCAAGGGTATTTTAGGGTACATACCTCAAAATTCTTATAAAATAACTTTGTTGTTTGACCGCCTGTCCGTCTGTCAAGACTATTTTGTACAAGATCGGTTAAAGGATAGATACCTCAATGTTCAAGTCTATATTCCCTTAGAGTACGAAAATCTATCTTCTAAATCATCGCAATCAAATGACGATGAAATACGAGAGTTTATGCTTTGTTTTTTGTCGCATTTTCTATCATAACTATATACTTCCCGTTGATATACAATTTCGAAATTTGTTAAGAAGTTAAAACTTACGGCACGTATAAAGGAAAATTCTAAAATTATTTCTCAAAAATTGACTACTTATTTGCATTTGTGTCACAGAAAAAACCATTAAGTACAAATTTTAATCTGTACTTAAATTGATACAGAATGACAACTTAATTAGTTATTCTTTTGGTGTATCTCCTTTCATGAAACTGGTACGAAAACTCTCGGGGCATGAGTACGACTTGAACTTGCCCGAAAATGTTGATTATTTTATAGATTATATAAAAATGCCTAAAAACGTGCTTTCTATGTATATTCTGTATACCAATTATATATTTAACTAATAATGTTACTAATTTAAAAACTGTACAGGAGCTAATATAAGTTATTTTACAAATAATATCGTGAGTACTTCAAATCAATTAATTAATAATTAATTCCAAATCAATTAATTAATAATTAAGGCTTTTTGTAATATCTATATTTCTTAAATGAATAATCATGTAATTCAAGCGGGCAAAGCCGCGAGCAGGCCGCTAGTTACTAAATAAAAACCAGAATTAAGGATATGGAGTAAATATTATAAATAAACGGAAATAGATTATTTAAATTATCATACAGTGTAATATGTTACGATCACATATACTTAAATTACACGTATTATGAACGTTATAATAATATTTTAACTATTATATTTATAAAGACGTACACATATTGAAAAAAATATATAGATTTGTATTTTGGCTTTTTAAATTTTTTCTTTCCTGCATTATGTTGGATTTGCAGAAATAGCAAATTTCTAGTTAGCTGGTAAAACTAACACTGCACATTATCTAATTAAACCAAAAAATAAAAATATCTAAATACCTATATATTGCCTTATATAATGCAATGCAAACGACTTTAGTAGCTTCCCGCTGTATCCCGCATATAGCAGGGTAGGCAGAGAGAACCTAGTGTTAAGACACTCCGTTTCCAGCTTGCCGCCGAAACAACTTAATAATTTATGAAAATGGTACAGTATTATCCATATCTAAGACTTAGTTTTTGCCATTTCACCGTATCGAATAATACAGCCACCAAGTGCCTGTGAAACGGTAATCAATCATATTCAACGCTTTCCAGCTCGTTGACGTGATAATTTTCTCTTGTGTTTGACTTTAGAGAATATATTATCCTTTATAAAATGTATATTTTAATATAAATAAATAAAAAAAATCAGCTTCACGATGTATCCCGCACACAGCACGGTAGGCAGAGGGAACCTAGTGTTAAGACACACCGTTCCCTATTTTCCATCGAATACTGGAGGCATTGCGTCTTGAGTGGCGGAAGTCAACGCCGAGGTTTGCCTTGACACCAGAGCGAAGAAACGGAAATATAAAATAAAATAAATAATTCATTTCCTCGAGTAGAGATCAAACCCTCAACCTGTCGCTTTGACAGTCATACTTTGAGCCCCTATGCCACGACTGACCACAATTATATTTATTTAATATAAATAGATCTGAAAATGTTAAATATGCATATTTTATCTACAACTACACTTTTACTACTAAAAAAAAATTATATATATATATTTTTTAATGTCGGTTATTTATAACTAACTCACTAAAACCAATATTATATATGTTTTTAACATTTAAAATCTCATTTAAAGTCTCACCTAGACGCACACGCTTTTAACCTGATAATTTGATAGGAGAACAACCCAATAGCAAAGAGTAAACAGTAATAGGAAACAAACCCAGCTTTAAACAAGACGAGACTGTTATATGAAACAAAATTACTATCAAAATAGTACCATGATATCATCCAGCCATTGTATCACCATACAAGCATTTTAACCAATTTCGTTCTAAAAGCATAATCATGACAGCACTTCAACGACATGCTACATTTAAGACGCCTTAACTAATCAAGTGTATCCAATTGAGCCCATTAGTCCAATTGCTCCTAATACGGATTGCCCGTGGTCGAAATATGATGCGAAAATTCTTAATTACTATACGAGTATATATGAATGCAACGAACTATTCAATGGTAGACTTAATCGTATTCTAAGTAGTGATTGCAGTCCACACTTATGATTTTATAGCGTCCATTTTATGTATATATGATTTAATAGAGTTCAGCTTCACACTGTATCCTGCACACAGCAGCGTAGATTGAGGGAACGTAGTGTTAAGACACTCCGTTCCTGACTTTATGCCGAATTCTGGAGGCATTGCGTGTTGAGTGGTAGAACTCAACGCCGCGCTTAGCCTCGACACCAGAGCAAAGAAATGGAAGTATACATTTAAGTAAATATTTCATCTCGTCAAGTGGGGATAGAACCCACAACCAGTCGGTTTTACAGTCACACTATTTATTACATTTGATATTTAATATTTAATAGAGTTTTTAGTTCAATTGTTCCTAATACGGATTGCCCATGGTCGAAATGTTAACTACTATATACACGTACGTTTTTTTGGCGTCCATTTTATATATGATTTTTTGGTGTTGATTGAAGTCATGTACAGTTGATATATGATTTTATAAAATTAAGGAAAGTTAGGACAATTATTGAATTATACATTGAAATATATCTAAAGTCTAAAAATTGTGTAGATAAATTATGTATTCATTTTCTGAATATTTTAAACATTCATAAATTCTTTCTCCACTTAATGCTACTTATTAAGGAGTGGTTGGTGGCATATAATGTAGTGTCGAAATTATAGCGTTTCTATTATTAATAATCTATTGCTTTCTTTTTCTACAATATCCTAACAATGCCATCATTTGATGCAATGTGCCGCTAATAACACAATATTTTTTCTAAAAACGTTTAATAATTTACTTATTGAGACTCGAACGCGTCTCTAACATATTTTTCTATCCTTTGTGTAGTAATGTATAAAAAATTTGGAAAAATAAATAACATAGTAACATAGCAGCTAAAGGATTATAAAATAATATTGGTAAAACGATATAGCGTACATACATTATTCCGAGGCCAATACATATATATATCATTTCGAGGAAGGCATACTGCATACATATTATATAACAGAGTATAACAATCAACATCGACGGTTAAAATCGATACAAACGTGACATAATTAGGACACGGCTGACAAAATTGTCTATGAGAATTTATATTACAATGTGTTACAAAGGCTAATAAGCAGCTTGTAAGGTAAGAATAGAATTTGATGACTTGTTACTGCATATCCTCTGCGTAATCTGCTAAGTATAATAGGTACGTGTAAATACAAAAAAGTGGTCAAGTATGAGTCGGATTCGCCCCCTGAAGGTTCCGTGTCCATAAAAATATCTAATGGAAAGTATTACTTATAAAAAATTGACAAACTTGTATTTCCGGATGTGTTGATTGCACACATCCGAAAAAAATTTTACTACATGTACATTTGTAATTTTTTATTTGTAATATAAATATAAATTTCCATTTTTTGAGTTTTATCCTTTATTTATATTGCAAGTGTTCACTTCTATTTTGATTAGGCGGCAAATTTCTTACAAAAACGCAGTAAAAAATAATGTACAAGCAATTGTATCTTTTGATTGCGTTGACACACAAGCGATATACAGACACACGGACAACAAAGTGATCTCATAAGAGTTTTGTTTTGATTTTCTTTTTTAAGATACGGAACTCTAAAAAAACAATACAATTAAAAAATCTAAGATTTTTCTTCATAAGAAGATAAAAAGAATACAAACTTTGACTTTAAATTTACTTTATTGTATAACAAAAAAAAGTTAATGAGACCACCCATATATGTTTTTCCTTATCAACCTAGAACAGTAGATTCTCATTAACGTAGACACGAAACCGATATTTCTTTGGTCCGAAATCGGTAACCTACGAATTTCATTAAAGAATTCCTCCCAACTCGGCCATCTAATATAACTATCTACTAAAGTATTTTTGAAATACGTTGGTATTCCCAGATTGTGATAAGAGCTTTGATCTGTGAAAGGAATGTTAATTAAATTTATTTCATATAAACATTCGAATAATCTTTATCGCGATCTTGTATAAATAAAAGAGTGAATGAGTTAAATTCTAGTATATTTTTGGATGTATAATTTATACAATACATTAGCATATACATTGACTAATTAAGTGTTAAAATTAAATGTATGTTATGTTTATGTTACTGTGTGTTAAAAGTATGTATTAAGAATTTTATCAAAATATGTAGATATTCTATACTTGTGGTAAATGTTTTTTTGTAAGTTTTAATTTTTCCGTAGAACTATAATGTAAAATATTCAATTCCTTGTGGAATTTCCGTGCGTTGTGGACATTGTATTTCTCTTCTAGTATAGACACTCAATTTTTTTTTCATCTTCACTCCGCTTTCCGTCGAATTCTCCAGGCATTGCTTTTTGAGTGGAGAAACTCAACGAAGCGCTTTCGCCTCGACACCAAAGAAAATACTTCATTTCCCCGAACAGTAATTGAATCCACAACCGGTCGCGTTTACCGTCACACTCTTGTACCGCTGCGCCACGCCTGTCTTCAAATATATAATAATAGTCACTCAAATTATTATTTTACTACAAAATTCTTTGTATAAATAATAATATATTAATTTTGTTAAATACTGATCAAACTTATTAACAAATATGACCTGACGCAGTTTCAATGAACAATTAAAATGCTTTAGAGATTACACGAACTAGTCCAACTCGATATACCAGTCCATCTTGAGAGCTTGTGACACCGGTTGCAAACACTCTGTTATATATTTATAATTGACTCATGTCATTGTATCAAATATCGAACAAGTATTCTTATATTTATATTCTGAAATACTTGTATCTGTGCAATGTAATGTATCTACATATTAATATAGCAAAATGAAAAAAAAATATTGTTTATTGCTCTTTACAAATGTGACTCCAACAACAAGTTGTTCAATTTAGTGGAAGTAGATTTTAAAAACCCAAAATTTAAAAAATACATTTTATGTTCTAAACACAAAATTTCTTTAATTTCAAACGACTACGCAAAGAAATAAAACATTTTTTTACTTTTTAGTCTTTATTTTTATATCTGACTAGAGGGCGCGCGCGGCTTCGCCCGCTTATTAGGAGGGAATCCAAAAAAGACTACGAAACACGTGTTCAATAAAATATTTTTAACAGTCTGAATTTAAATTTTTATAAAAATCGGTGGCAATTTAAAGATTTTTACCCATATAAACTTTCAACCCCTTATTTGAACCCTTAGGGGGTGGATTCCTAAAAACCATGAAACACGTGTTCAATGAAAAATTTTTAAAAGTCTGAATTTCAAATTTTATAAAAATCGGTGCAGATAAAACATGTTTTCCATACAAACTTTCAACCCCTATTTCATCCCTTTAAGGTTAAAATTTTTCAAATTCCCTTCTTAGTGGATGTCCAGAATATGAAAATAAACACCTGCCCAAATTTCACGTTTCTACCATCAGCGGTTACGGCTCTGCGTGCGTCTTACCTCAGTCAGTCAGCACAAGTCCTTTTATATATATAGATTTTTATTCAAAAAAATTTTTTATAAATAAATTATGTACAAAAAAAAATTATATATAATTCTCGTCAAAATTCAAGTTTCAATTATTATAAAACAGGAATACAACAAGCAATTATCTTAGTTTAATTATGTAGATAGAAACACAAGTAATCTCTTTCATTTTCATAAGTAACAACGGCTTATTATAGACACTGACATCTGGTTCGACTCGAACTAGATAGAAGGGGCACTATGCGCTTCCCACGATCATTTTAACTTTTTATAAACACTCGATTTTGTTCACAACTCATTATTTACAAGAATAATAAACACCTGCTTTTCTACCGTTAAATAAATAATTACTCAGCTATTGTATTAAACTTATTATAAGTTAAATAACGATTTAAGTTATATTTTAAAGTTCAAGTGATTTTTTTTTTAACTTGGCTGTTATTAATTCCACACAGTTTAGAAAATGTTGTGTCAAGACACTATTCTCTTCTTAGGTACTTTTAGAATCCAAGTCATTGCATGTCGAGTGAATGTTAGAATTAAATGCCGAAAGGAACTGAAAAAATGATTCCCCTGTATGAGGTTTGAAGACATAAACGCAAATATAGCAGGAGATCTTGCACTGCACTACGATGGCGTCTGATACCAAGTACTAAATCAAAATATAGTATTTAAAAAGAACATTTGAAATTATTGTGAAAAGAGCGACGACTTCAAACGTATCTAATACCTACATAAACATTAACAAACTGAGGCCATTATCATTATTTTTTTTAAAATTACAAACAAAAAACCCGGTTAACTGCTAATCAGACTCGTCAACTGAGGCTTCCGTAACAAGATTTTAGGTCAATAAAAAGTACAACTTATAAAGATTTACAAATTTAAGTTTGCCATATGCGCTCATTTTGTATGAAATGAACAGTAAATATAAGTTTGTAATAATTTTTCTATGAAATATTTTCAAATTTTAATACTTTCAAGTTTTTTCTTTTTTTGTATTGTATGTTCTTAGGTTCACGAGAAGTAAATATAGGTTTTGACAACGCGGTGAATTTTATATTAAAAACGGTGCTGAACCCTAAAAACCACAATTGAACAAGAGATTCCAAATTCAATCCTTGTTGGAAATGCTCCTGCAAATATTTGATCCAATCTCGTTACAAGATAGTTAACAACTAGCTCCCAGCTTACGTTCGTAGTGACATTCGTAGAAATTGAAGTGTCACTCGCGTCGTCTGCAAAGGAAATTGTATGTAACTTAGTACATGCATGTCAACAAATATTGAATGGTAATATTTTACTCGTATTATAATTAATAGTATCACGGTACAGTAGACTGTGAACGTAATGGTCGTAGGTTCAAATAATTTTAAGGGCTGCTTAAAATATTTTCGACTTTCTGCTATAGAGAATAATTAACTGTATAGCATGCTTTAAGTATGTATGTATGTATGAGTTAAATTTACTATTTAAACTAAATGCGACATTGTGTTTCGCCACGATGCATAGTTTTACTAAAACTGGACAAAGGGTTAGTATACTCATAGCTACTCTATTCTTACCCCTATAGAGTAAATTCGAGGTAATAATATAGTATATATGGTGTAACGCGATCATTGCCTGCTGAGTGACGGAACTTAACGCTTTACCTCGACACCAGAGTAAAGAAATAAAAATATAAATTTAAAATAATTATTTCATTTCCTCGACTGAGGATGGAACCCACAACCAGTCACATTTACAGTCACACTTTGTACCCTTGCGCCAGGACAGGATATAATTCCAATAATTCAAATAACACGGTCAATATAACGATTTCGCAATATTAATTGATGCCAGCAGTAAAAGTAACTGCAAAATAGTAATTACATTATTTCGAAATGAAAATTACATACTGGAAAGTAATAATTAACTGTCACAACGTAATATGAATAAGTGAACTGGATTTTGATTAAAGCTTTTAATCTGTTCGTTGGTCACTTTGATGGGGTAATATATAAGTCCTTGATCACATTAAAATAAGTAATATTAAAAATAATATATAATCTGTGTTTTTTTAATTAAGAAATTTCGTCAGGACTTTGTAAACAGTATGAATTCAATTTTATTAAATTGTTTTTTTTAAATATGCTAACATTTGAAATGTTTATCTTAAAAATAATAAAATAATATTGTTCAAAATCAAATCAGTTTCACGCTGTATCCCGCACACGGCAGGGTAGGGCAGAGGGAACCTAGTGTTAAGACACCCCGTTCTCCACTTTCTGCCGAATTCTGGAGGCATTGCATGTTGAGTGGCAGAACTCAACGCCGCGCTTAACCTCGACACCAGAGCGAAGAAATGGAAACATAAATTTAAGTAAATATTTCATGTCCTCGATTGGGGATCGAACCCACAACCAGTCGGTTTTATAGTCACACTTCGTGAATAATATTATTGATTTTAAGATTTCAGAGCCAGCATACCATTATTTGGTATAAGTAAAGCCTACAAATTTTCAAAACAACGTATATAGTAAACGAACCAGAAAACCATAGTGTATACAAACCTTAAGAACAAACATAGGGATGTACACGTAAATAAATTGTTAGCACTACTAATCCGGGCCGTGCATTAACTGCCACGCACGCAACTCTCGTGTTATCCGCGCCTAACCCAATCTGCAATTTACATATTAGACAGAGATGGTATTTAGTTCAAAATAAACATTTTAGAGAGTATTACGCTGAGGTACGACGAATTATGTTTTGTTTCTTATGTTGGGGTTTATTTTTGAGGTTTCGTGGCGCATCGGTACATCGTCTATAATAACCTCGACGGTTGTGAGTTCGATTCCTACTACGAGCGAGTTAATCTTATTTCTCCGTGAGAAGCGACAGCGGCGTTAAGTTCCACCACTTAATAAGCATGAAATTGGCCGGAAAGCAGAGAAAGCAGTGTCTTGATACTAAGTTCTCTGTATATCCTGATATATTCCCGATGCAGTGTTAAATTGATAAGTAATATTTTTGCTATAGAGGTACATAAACATAATTAATTCTCTAAGGTGTTCGTCCGCCAACTTCCGTTCGCTTCGCCTGTTGATAGAAACAAACAAAACCATTTAAAGATCGATGTATTTTGTTATATGATCTTGCTTCTTCCCATACGATATTCATGCTTACATATTGCTATGTATATTGCAAACATCAATTACACATTTTTTTCTACATAATCAAACATCTAAATATGTGTATACTAAAGGGTCCTTTAGATTACACATATAAAATATAATTTTGAAATAAAAAAAAATCAGTATGTTAATTAAATGCTATAACATTATAATATAAATATTGATTTCTATACATTTCACTCCCTTTGCACATTTTTTTTAATCTCTAATAATCTACTGTACTTAACTAATGAAGTGTTAGTTAATCGGTCAGCAAAACAAGTTTTTCAAACTTATAATGAAACTTGTATCCGAACGAAAATTTCATTTCATACTATTGTATAGATTTAATTAGTGTTTAAATTTACGATTCAAATATCAAAGCGTATTGTTTCCTTGTATTTTCCCAGTAGTTCCATAAAAGATTTCTTTTTAAAATGAAAATAATAATTGGAATAAAACAGTTCTTGAGTCTAAAAATAGAAATAGAAAATGTACCTTTAATGTTACGTAATTCTCATAAAACGTCATTCATTCATAGCAGAATAAACAAATGGAAAATATGTAGTATCTCGCATGGCAGGATAGGTAGAGGACGCCCAGCGTTAAGATACTCAGCTCTCCATTTTCAGCCAATCTTTAGAGACATTGCATGTTAAATGGCGGAATACAACGCCGTGATTTGTCAGGCTATGCAAATGAGGAAATGAAAATATAATTCTTTTCCCCGAGTAGGAATTGCATCCACAACCGTGAGTGACCGTGAGTCTCTGCGTCACGACGGTCTCAAGCTCTCAGAATATATACCATATTTTAATAAACCCTACTAAAATGTTGGATTGAACCTATACCCACGGCATGAAAAAAACGATTTTATTTAGACATATCGCTGTCCAACCATTAATTAAGGCATAAAATAATAATGTTAAGGCAGAAAATTATAACAATAATAATACGTGCATATGTCGCGAATACTGTTATTATTGAATAAGTATTTCTTTTATAATATACATAGCACCAAGGGCCCACGTATAATACGATGAGAGTAAATGAAACTATTTGTTTGCACGTGAAAGCACTGGAAATAACATTTTATACAATTGCGAGTCACGACATTTTTGCTGAGGCTTTTAATTATTTTATAAATAAAGCTTTGTGCTGACTTCAGTTAAGCTGGAAGAACTATAAATACAATATTTTTTTTTATTATACTTAAAATGTTATTTTGAATTTATCACAGTGTGCCTTTTGATCTCGCCCTAGAATAGGATCATCCTGGTACTGGTGGTGGGGTAAGAGGCGACTAAAGTACGTGTGGTAGAGTCACGTCGCCAGCAATGGCAACACGCATGGGCATACTCGACCGGATTAGTAGTGGCTTTATGCCACTGCGTTTCGCATCAGGTAATGCCGGGCTCCGGCACCCAACCCACCTTAAAGACCGGCAACGCACCTGTAGGTCCTCTGGTATTGCACGGGGTCGTGGGCGGCGGTGATCACTTACCATCAGGTGACCCGAACGCTTGTTTGCTTTGTCTTTTCCGTAAAAAAAACAGTATAAATGAGAAAAACAACAAAAATAACACGAAATTCTTAAATTGTCTTAGATACCACAAAATCTATTTTAAAGAATATGTGGGTACCTATTAAATTTATTTTAATCAAATTCACGCTGTATTGCGCACACAGCAGAGTAGGTAGAAGGAACCTGTGTTAAGACAATCCGTTCTCCGTTTTCCGCCGAATTTTCGATGTTGTAATTTCCGTATTGAGCGGCGGTCAACGCCGCGCTTTGGCTCGAAATTGAATAAAGAAAAAATATATATTTTCATACAAATAATTTATTTTCTCGGGTGCAGAACAAACCCAGAACCGATCGTGCTTACAGTCACATACTTGTACCGCTGCGCCACGACTGGCCTCAATAATGAATAAATAACATAATAAGAAATTTAATTATAATATCTAGCTTCATAATGAAAAATTATATGGAGACTAGCAAATGCGTGAACAAATTTTCTCTACATTTCATTTGAGAGGATGTCAAATAATGCCCTTGATCACGTTCCGCTGGAGGAGACTACCGGCACTTTAAATTGGTTTCTTATAAGGAGCAGTTGTCATTACGTTGCTCTTACATAAATAAAAAAAAATCTGTAAAACTTAAAAGGATTTTTAATTTTAATTTTATTGTAACTGTAGTGATTTTTGTTTTTATAATTGTTTCGGTAAATAAATTCATTTTTCTTACTTCTGTTTGTATGTGTATTTCATAGTTATGAGCTACGGTAAATTATTTTTAAAAGACGTATAAAAAATACTTTTGAATGTATAAAAAACTTTTTTATTTTATTAGTTATATACTAGATTAGAGACTACTTACTTCTACTTATTAGCCTAGACTTTTTTAAGAAAAAATCGCCACTCACAGATTATTAAAAAAACACTTGCTTTATATGAAATAATTTATAATCTACATACATAAATACGAGTATATGGTATACTCGTACTTCTGTTCGCCATTACAAGAGCCGCAGATGCCGAGTGTCCGGCATACAACGGTGGTGGGTTCTGTTTCTATTTGAAAAAATATTTAAATTAACATATTTTAAGCCCTGATGAAATATATAATAAATATATACATATAATTTATACATACGATGTATGTAAGTATGTGAGTATGTATGTCAGTCTATGGCGTCTTAGCTCCCAAACGGATGAACCGATTTAGATTTCTTTTTGTTTGAAAGTTAACGTAATTGAGAGTGTTTATAGAAAATACGTTCGCCTGTTTGAATATTATGAGCTCTTTCCTAGTTGTTTGCTTTTTCCCGACTGCTAAGGACCGCTGAACTTGAAAAGTCGGGACCTATAAGTAATTCTTCAATCAATAAAATCTTTACCAGGAACCCCGCATAATTTAAAGATGTCCCGACTGTTAATCCTAATAAACTATTGGGCTTGTTTATTTTATTTTTAGTTTGATGCAGCCGGGGTTTTTGTTTTTACAAATATTTTTTTTAAATATTATTGTTTCTAGGTTAACCAAAAATCTTAAGGAATAAAATAAGTGAATAATTCTTACGCCATACGTATATAAATCGTCACTCTTATTTCCTGATCCGGTACAGAAAAAACTACATACAAAACTACAATAGTTAGACAAGCCCCACGAGCCGTGACGAGACAAGCCTTCCTGCTATTGTCTCTGCTACTGTGAACCACGCAATTTTACTTACCTCGCTTCACTAACATGATACTTCCCACGATAACTTATAGTTTAAGACGTGGACTAAATTGTTCGTACGGGAATGGGTTGACCTGGAGTTCTTTTGTCGAACAATGGAAATGAAAAATTGTAAATAAATAAATAATCTGACTCTCGTGACCACACATAACCTATCTTTACTACATTATATAATCTATGTGGGTTCATGTTTTACATGCGGGTTCGATTCCCACTCGAGGCAAGATACCTTTAATTTTTTATATACCTCTATTAGGTTGTGGAGCACCATATTGGCTATTTTTTACCTTCTGTGGCATCGGGACTTCTCCGGTAAAAACGACTTTTAAAAACGTCTTGCTCCGGTACCTAACGCCTAGATAGATTTGATATTAACTAAATATTTTTCTATTAATAATTATTATTTTCATTTCTTCGCTCTGGTGTCGAAGCAAAGCTTGGCGTTGAGTTCCACTAGATGGAAAGTAGAGAACGGAGTATCTTAACACTAGGTTCCCTCTGCCGTCCCTGCTGTGTGTGCTGCTATTATTTAAATTTTAATAATAAATTACTGGGTAATTTAAAAATATATTACTAAGTAAAGTTTAATATTCAGTCTAATACTACTAAGTCTTTAGTTTGTGATGATGACATAAAGCTACGACCTCTTGTCGTTGCAGTGATAACTGTCACTATAAGTAACACTTTGCAAGTAAGGCCTACAATATATTGCCATAAACAGTAATATAACTGAAGTTACTGAAGTTCTAATACAAAATTTAAAAAATTATAAGTAAATTAAACATTTTTTAAAGTGTTGTTCCACACTTAGGAAAGAAAAATACTCATTTAAAAAACGTATAAAAATTTGAAAACTGACCAGGTCGGTTTCCAGGAGGCGCGGGTTCGAGTCCCGCTACGTTCAAATTTTTACACGTTTTCTAAACAGCTAAATTAATAAGCGTTTAAAAACGAAATTACTGACATGGATAAACAAGATTGTACTTACATTAAAATATATTATTACAATATCTAATTTGTGATTCTTCTTCATTAATAATTATCAAAAATATTTTCTTAATCGACCATAATCGAATCTTGTAGGGCGTCATACTTTGTAATAACTGACTTTTTATAACTATTTATATTTAAACTTAAAAGGGACATAACTTAACAAACCTCTTTAGACATTAGAATAATATTACATTTTTATTGCCTATAAAATCAGTCGTAAATCGCGTCTAAATGAAAGAATTTGGACTAAAAACCCATAGGTTTAGTAGATAAGAGATTATTGCCCTACTAAGTAGACCAAGGCAATTATAAAAGAAATTTTAAAGTATCATATTACGATTTGTACAAAAACATCGCTAAATGGCCGGAAAATGGAGAAAGCGGAGATTTTTATCATAAAGTTCTTTAATTTCTCATAATATAATATCAATTATAAAATAACTTAAACATAAAATAAATCAGCTTCACGCTGTATCTCACACACAGAGGGTAAGTAGAGGGAACCCAGTGTACACTCCGTTCCTCACTTTCTGCCGAATTCTGGAGGCATTGCGTGTTAAGTGGCAGAACTCAACGCCGCGCTTTGCCTCGACACCAGAGCGAAGAAATGGAAATATAAATTTAAGTAAATATTTCATCTCCTCGAGTGGGGATCGAACCCACAACCAATCGGTTTTACAGTCACACTTTGTGCCGGTGCGCCACGACTCGTGACTTAAACGTGACCTTTTAATTATCTTAATATTGAGAAAGTCTATAATAGCATATATATACATACAATATCTCGTATAAACGTAAATGAATAATTTGAATAAGAATAAATGCAAATCATATACAAGTGCAAAATTCATCACAAATTGCAAGATCATTATGCTTAAAAATCCAACAAGAACGTTAGTGTTTAACTTAAAATCTAACGTGTAACGTACAAACAAAAATACTTCTTATTTCAAACGTTTAAGATATATTTTTAATTAAATTTACTGGAAAACCTTCAAAATATGAGTTACCATTGAACGACAATTATGTAAAGTGGGAAATTAAAAAACAAATCTTATTTTTATGTAACTAAAGTTCATTTTTATTTGGCCAAATAAGAAGTGGTGGACAACATAAGGAAGGGTTAAAAGGAAAACACGATGTCAGCATATACAGTGGAGCATTGTACTCTGTATCGCTTTAGAGCAGGGGTTCCCAAACTTTTCTTGATCACTTTTATATCATTCTTGGTAGCACGGACCACTATGCATGTAGGTATAACAAAAATTAACTATGATAATAAAACAGAAACTTCGCCTCACCATCCTCAGTCATAAAATTAAAATCGTTCGCGGACCATATTTAGGCTTCTGCGGACCACTGGTGGTCCGCGGACCAGTGGTTGGGAACCACTGCTTTAGAGAGTAAAATGTTGGCCACTCGATTCTTTGAGTTTCCTTACGCCCGTGTTGTTCCGGTAACCTGGGAATACGTATGCTCCTGATTGGATTGGGAGTTGGGGATCAGAAAACCTTATTTTACTTAACTTGTTTATTGAGTCTTATAACGTTTTTCTCCTATTTGTAGGGTTTATTACACAAATATATGATTATTCTTTTGTAATTTTGACTGAGTAAGGGATTTTTGTGTTCATATAACTAGTTTACAAAAATCACAATAAAAAGTAAAGTACAATTCGTTGCTAGTACTATCGTTGGGCCATGTTCTTAACTTCCCGCAAAATAATTATTATTAGAATAATTTTCAAGAATCACTTAAAGGAAATGCGGTGCTTAGTTCCGCAATCCAACTGGCAGTTGTATTCTAAAAGTGCGTGCTGCTTACATTGTACACAACGTAAGCACAATTATTTAAACATGAAAATTTAGATGATATAAACATAACAAAATCAAATCAAATCGGCTTCACGCTGTATCCCGCACACAACAGGATAAGCAGAGGGAACCTAGTGTTAAGACACTCCGTTCTCCACTTTCCGCTGAGTTCTAGAGGCATTGCGTGTTGAGTGGCGGAACTCAACGCCGCCCGTTGACTCGGCACCAGAGCGAAGAAATGAAAATATATATGTAAATAAATATTTCATTTCCTCGAGTGGGGATCGAACCCACAACCAGTCGATTTTACAGTCGCACTTTGTGCCCCTGCGCCACGACTGGCCTAACATAACATTATTTTTGTAATTTGGTTAACGCGTTTAGTTCCGCTACATTTATTTATTACATTGTCACGTCACGGGACATCATTGTATACAAATTGATGTGGTAATAACCATTACTCACGATTTATACACAAGCCCTAAGTATAAAGAAATAGAAAGCTTGGCTGATCTTGACGACGTAAAACTAGAGTCTCATATCGGCTGGCTATACTAAATTAAATCTAATAGCGGAAGAGATCCTAGTTTTATAAAATCACATTAGTCTAAGTACATGACAAAGGTTGTGAGAAAAATTCTTTACTACTCGGTAATTATAATATATTTATATGAAAAAGGAAATTTATATGCAATAAGAAATAGACTATACGTGATAGATAATAAAATAAAAAATCAAAATCAGTTTCACGCTGTATCCCGCATACAGCAGGGTAGGCAGAGGGAATCTAGTGTTAAGACACTCCGTTCCCCATTTTCTGCCGAATTCTGGAGGCATTGCGTTTTGAGTGGCAGAACTCAACGCCGCGCTTAACCTCGACACCAGAGCGAAGAAATGGAAATATAAATTTAAGCAAATATTTCATATCGTCGAGTGGGGATCGAACCCACAATCAGTCGGTTTTACAATCACACTTCGTGCCGCTGCGCCACGACCGGCATAAATAAATAAATAAAAATAAATAATTATCACATTTAATTTGCAAATTCTTAAATGAAATAAATATTCAAGGCATATCACTAATTACCTCATTCCTCTTCCTTTCACAGAAACAGTGATTAACCTGATGAATAAGGAGTCAAGAACTTAATTTAGCACTTTCCTTTGAATAATAATAATCATTAAGCATTCTGTTAAAATGTCATGTGACAGACAGACAGACATAAAAAAGAACTAATTAAAATTAAACTCGGTTAAAACGATGACAAACAAGTCCATGGTTGTTAAAAAACTTGATAATGGTCCTTTGGCATCTGCACGAGATCACCTGCCAAATGTTATTCAATCTTTTGATTCAATTCACATAGCCAGACTGATATACCCATTTGAATGGCTTCTAAAGTAAGATTATTTAAATGACCCTATAAAATTTGAGGTATAGAAAAGAAATATAGGTTGTGTGAGCCCTTTTTGTGTGTACCATTATTATATGGGTATAATTTTTTATCGGATTTGTGATTATAATATAATATTTTATATCTATGTATAATATTTTATATATTTTTTTTATATCTATAGAATATAAAATAAAATATTAGAATGACAAATCCTTATAATGAACAGAAAGACTAAAAAATATAATATTCTTTTAACATTTTGAAAATTCGTTATAATTTTTTTAAAAAAAATTTTATGCAGCGCAATGCATTAGTCTAGTTCATGGGTTCGATCATCACCAAAGATGTCTCTTATAATCTACTGATATGACATTTTTTTTGTTTTAAACTTCACGCTGTATCCCATATATTGGAGCCACTCCAACAGGTAGGTACTCCGTTTCCCACTTTCCACCGAAATATCGTACATTACGTACTGAGCGACGGGACTCAACACCACGCTATGCCCTGTTACTAGAGCGATGAAATGAAAACTATAATTAATAATTCATTTCCCCGAACGCGAATCGAAACCATAGCCGCCGCGTTTACACTCACACGCTTGTACCGCTGCGCCACGACGACCTCACTTCAATATATACTTAGAATCTATTTTCTCTATGTACATATACAGTCATTACACACTTAAAATGAAATTACAGACATCAAAGCTAAAAGCAATAGACGCTTTCCGCGTCGAACCAGTGGAAGTCAATAATTATTTTAATTACAAACTGAATGTACTCGATCTTCATTTTGCAACGTTTTGTGATAGTGGTTCAGGTTTACTTTTATAAATATAGTTACTTACTTACACACTGTATAGCGGGTACAAAGTAAAGAGAGCAAATATGGATTAGCGTTCTCTTTGGATAAATAATGCCGCTCTCTTATATGAATGTATGATTGTTTTTCAGAGGACGATTATATTTTTATGATTTTATCGTTAGATAAAAATAAATCTTTTATTAAACATAATAAGCATTTGTTATTTGTGACGTCGCTTTTTGCTAATACACCCTATTCTCATTAAGACACTTCCGTTTCCACTTTCAGCTGAACTCTTTAGGCTGAAAGTGGAAGTTGTTACCAGAACAGGGAAATGAAAATATTAAATATTTCACTCCCAAAAGTGAGAATCTCACCCGCAACCATTTCGCTTACAGTCGCACGCTTGTGCCCCTGTGCCACGACGACTCTAATAAAGCCTTGAGAAAAATAAAATTGATGTATATAACATATTTTTTATCGGTACGAATTCCACGAAATTTATTGAAATTTAGTTTAATCTACCAATATTTGTGTATTGAAACTAATTTAGTATTAACTCGTACCGGCAAAGCCTGGTAGGACAAAGATATATTTTAGTTTTTGTTCTTCTACCGTCGTTTCTTATCATAGCTGTTAAGTCAGTAACAGAAGTTACTTTACAATTATTACTTTCTTTACAATCGAATGTAGTAAAAAAACATTAAATAAAATGCATTCATTGAGTAATGCGAAAAAGTAAAAAAAAACATTAAATTAAAAACGTACACACCACACATATTTTCTGTTTTCATAAGTATGAAAAATATTTTTTTATAATTCAATATACAGATAATATATTTCTACAGAAAAAAAATGCTACACGTCAATCTTGTTAATAAATCAAAAATAATATATACCCATTCTTTTCTTATTAAATGACTTGTACGCCTGGAAACTAAAGATAAAGATAACACATACAAAATAACCGAATCAACCAGTATTTTATATACTAATTAACATATAAAAACATTAAAAATAATTAAAAAAAACAGAGAAGCCACCATAAATACACAGTCGGTTGGTTTGAGTTGTTTATTTAAAAGACAAGTTTTCGAGCACTCATCAGTCCACACTCGATGTAAACGTACCGCTATTTATAAGCGTCGTACACTTTTTCACATCATCTCTGCACACCTGCCACCGTCCTTGGCGTCGATTGGACGAGTCGCCCGAGTCAATAACACTAAGGCCACCCTTCTTGTTTAACCCTTATCTTGTCTTAAATAACTTGTTATCTAATCGCCCCCATTTAGATCAACCGAAAACAGATGCTGGCTCTTCTAATGAACCGCCACGTTGATCGACTTGTTGATAATTAAAATTGTCTTGCTTTGATTTTGAGATATAGTATATCAAGAATAATCATTTTTTTTATAAATTTACAATGTATTGTTGAGGACTAGAGGTAATGAAATATTTATTATTTTCATTTTTTCGCTCTGGTATCGAGGCAAAGTACGGCGTTGAATTCCGCCACTCCAATGCCTCCAAAATTCGGCGGTAAGTGGGGAACGAAGTGTCTTTACACAAGGTTCTCTCCGCCTATCCTGCTACTTACGGGATACAGCGAAAAGCTGGAAAAAAATATTATAATTGCTCTTTAGAGTTAAGTTTTGTATTATTTCATTGCATATTTGTAATATTATTTATATATATCTCGCAACATATATTATAGAAAAAAATGAAGTACAAATACAACATAATACAAAGTAGTTATTAAACATTGACTACATTTACAAGCAACGAAAAAGTTAAAAGTATTGTAAATATATATCAATTTTCATTTCCATACTTTGTCGTTTTTTGGCTACCTAACATCGTGTTTCGCTTAATGGAATTTGAAATAACTACAATAAAGTTCAATATAATATAATACATTCTTCAAGCTTCCTTCTGCATTAAAAAAAGATAAATTCAAGTCACTCGGTCAGTTTAATCACTTATAATCTTTTTATTACTCCATTAGAATATCTTATAAATTTACCTTTTTAATTTAATCAACGTCTCAACTACAGCATTTTATAATAGCCACAACACAAAGTTAACATTGCTACGATTTCTTAGAACGTGGTTTTGATTATAATCAATCCTATATCCTATAGGATATAATTAATTTAGTTGAAAATATTTTATTTATACTGTTTTATTTACAGTATTCTATTGTATTTCTATCAATTTTTTCTATTATATCAATATATTTATAATGTTTCTATTGAGAGTAGAGATATATTTTGATAATACTTCAGTCTTCTGAGAGGAGATGGAACCCATAACTAACTCTCGAATCAGACGGCGTCCCGCTGCACTACGATGGTCTAGAATTATCCCATTTTTATAAAATTTATAATAATTAGGATATTATGTTGTAAGCTGAAGCTGTGGGCTTAACATTAACTTAGGGAAAGTTATCTTTAAAGTATCTTAAAATTATTTTCACTTCTACTTTAAATTAAAATGTATGAATAAAGTTTTGTAGGCAATTAGTTGGTACATGGCAAAGGCCCTCGATCGAGTATGGCAAGGGGTGATCATCGCGCAACTCTCCTCGAAATAAAATTGTGTCTTCTATTGAGGCATCCCTCAGAAGTGTTTCCTCATGAAATGAACCTGGTTTAATTCCTGGAAGATATAAATTTAACCGTTAACCACTAAGATAAACCCATTTGTTGTGTTATCAATTTTCCAAAGTACTCTTCTTAAGGCCGCACCCAGTATCAGCACATTGGCCCTTAGCGTTTCGAGGGACGGCCAGTATCGCGATCATCTGGAAAGCAGGGCCAAGTTAACCTCAAATAAACTGGGGGGTCAATGGCAGAGCTTGTAAGGGGCAGGGTCTGTCTACCTACTGTTCTCATCTCTGGACTACCGTACCCAGTATCAGCTTGACCTATTTGATCGTACACGACGTAGAGCCGTTCGAATCGTTGGTTACCTAACGATCTGTGAAAGGCTTGACACTATGGTTTTGCGTAGAGACGTCTCCTCGCTGTGCGTTCTCTATCGCATTTACCATGAAGAGTGTTCTGGTGAATTGTTTGGTCTGTTACCTGCCGTCAAATTTTCGAACCGCACAATACGTCACAAGCTCAACAACCGTCCACACTACTGAGCGATTTCATAAAATCATCCCTTCACGCGCTATGCAACTATAAAATTGCTTACCTACGGCAGTATTTCCAGGTCGATAGTACCTAGAGCACTTTCAAAAAGTGCGTCTATCCCCAACATCAGAGGCTCGCAACGCACCTGTAGCTGGCTGGAGAAGGTGATCAATTACCATCAGGAGGCTCGTTTGACTTGTCTTTTTCCATAAAAAAATAGTTAACGTATTGTAAACACGATGAAGTAAATAAACTAATAACTAAATACAATATGTTTAAACAGTTTTTATATTACTATTATAATATTAGCATGTATAGTAATGTGAGCGATGAACTTTATAAAAGAATAATTATTTCAACTCATCAATTTATGCCACCGTGCCAAAATGATATGCATAAAAATAACATAAATATTCTGATATAAATCTCAATCACCTGCACAAGAGATAAAAACGAGAAACATTAAGTTGAATGTCAGTCGTCTAGTTGAATGCATGTAATAAACAATGGCCGAAGATCGACGAATCCAAACATTTTGTTCTTTGATCCATTAGTCACTGATTAATCAGTAGGTTTAATCTTTTTGTACGTTGCGTATAGACGTGTATTTACGATCTGGTCGTTAGATGTAACGTGACTTCGAGTTTACGTAAATTAGTAATATACAACCCTAGAGAGTTAATATATGGTACAGTAACACAAATAGTGTCTAACAATTTTTTTTAGTTACATGGCATCTAAAAATTAAATTAAAAAATATTATTTTTTTTTTCACAAATGCATTTAATAATATATCTATATTGATATTAGTTGATACAATAAAAAAAGCATATGCAGAAAAAAAAATTAAATATCCATAATTTTGTTATTAATTACAAAATATATACTAGGTATATTAAAAGTTTATTTTCAGTTGTGTCAACTGTTTAAGACCTTTTTTTTTCGAGCGGTACTGTGGGACTCACCGGTGAAACCGATCCTACCCACTAAAACCCATCAGAAACCCTCTCCACTAATATAAGACGCCGCAGGATCGCTTGAGCATACTACTACGACGCATCGATGGAAGGCCGGCCTCTTGCACTGTCGCCTTCTGGGTGCCTCGGGGTTTCTTCTAGGACACCCAGAGCCTCGATGAACTGCTGGAGGATCACTGTGACCGTCCCGCAGTCCGTCCTCTAGGGTAGGGAGATTAGTCGATGCGCATACTGCCTTCTTTTACTCTGTGGCCTACGGCGGCGGCGAGTCTGCGTTTGCGCTGGACTTACACACTCGCTCCTCGGTCTCCTTCAGAGCGATAACTGTTTCAGCCCTAACATAACCGTTTGAATTCTTACCAGAAATACATCAAAATAAAAATATTATGAAATATAAAAAAAACCACCTAATAAAAATCCAACTCACCATTCAATAAAACGCCACATAATTCACAACTCCATTACGAAGTCTTCAACAACCTTACTCATAAACATATTACAATAACAAAATATATATATATATATATATATATATATATATATATATATATATATATATATATATATATATATGATCAAATAAACATTTACATTAATTCATTGAAATGAAACAAGCACATCATACGAAAGGAGAGCAAGCAATTCATTATATTTAATAGAACAAGCACTCATACAGCCAAAGCGGACAGACCGACGTAAAAACGTAACGGTCGGTGAGACAGCTCTTGAAATACATACAGATTGACATCCCCCGATAACATTTAGCTCCCTGTCTATACTACAGACTATTAAACAAATGGACAGCGGCAAGCGAATTGATTGTTATGATAAGTCGAAGAGATTTCTACGTATGAACGTGTACACGTTATCTGAGTTAAATCTTGATGGTTTTATACGCAATAGTGAAAGGATGACAGATTAATGAGTAACTTTGTTTACAAAAAACGAAATAAAAATACTTGTTGAGCATGTAACTTATTTAAAATAAGTTAAGTATTGTTTTTTTTTCAGCATGCAGCAGGGTAGGCAGAGGAACCCTAATATTAAGACACACCGCTTCCCACTCTCCGCCCAATTCTGGAGGCCTATTGAATGGCAGAACTCAAAGCCGCGCTCTGCCTCCACACAATAGCAAAGCGATGAAAATGTTAAAATTCATTTCCGCAACGCAAAAGCAAAGTCGAAGCAAAGCGCGGCGTTGAGTTCGGCCACTCGACACGCAATGCCTCCAGAATTTGGCGGAAAGTGGTTAACGGAGTGTCTTAACACTAGGTTCCCTCTGGCTGCCTGTCTGCCTGCTGTGTGCGGGATACTACTTAAAACTTAAACTTAAAACTGGCCTCATTTTAAGTTTTAAATATTTAAATAAATCATTTAATCATTGTGTGTTTAAACAAAAGCTTCACATATAAAAGTCATAATTTCGTCATTTATATATTAAAATAAGTTTCATTGGCTCAACAAATGCAAAAAGTATTAGTAGAATGTAATACTATCTTACCAAATATCACACATTTTGATACAGAGCAAAAACATTTCCAATTTCTCATAACCATATCTACATATGTGACAATTTGAATCTACAACCATTGTATTAATCCAAACACATCGCAACTACATCTTAATAAGGCTGAGTTCGAATAAAAAAGCTCAATTAGCTATTTGAGTAATAAAACATAAAACATATTTCAATTTAACTGACATTAAAAGACACACAGTACATCTTTAACAAAAAGTAGTTTTAAGCGTGGATGCACCGTCTTCCGGTTATTAAGATGGCGCGGCAACCTCAATTGTCGATAGCATCAGTAAAACATTGGTATTCGAAGCTTTTGATTGCGACCAGTAGCCTTTTAAAACCAATCAAAGCTATTAATAACGATCGTTAAATATAACGGATAATGCTCGTTCAGTTCTCATGTTCTAAAATAAATTAATCATCTATTTATTTGTGATGTTTTCTTTCTATTTCAGGACTTTTAATGTTTAATGTATAAATAATCTCAGAAATAACTGATTGAAATGCAGTTTCCGTTATAGTATTTTGGCAAGCTTTACATTCAGTGTTTGTTTTATCTTTCATTTTATTTTATCGGTTCATAAATAAAAAAGTTATATCAATTTAATATATTTAGTTGGTCAAAATTGCCACAAATGGCCCAAAAAAGGTATTGTTACGCTACAAAACGTCACATAATATATGTATTTAATTTACTTAATATTTAGTTTAGTTCCCTATAGTCATAGAGATATATATTTGCTATTCTATTTTTATGATGAGTAAGTTCTGACTATTAAAATAGAGACTGTACTGTAATTGCTACCTACATACCTATTTTGAGTTATGGAGTAAAAGAAACAGATTTATTTCATCATCATCAGATTTATTTCTTTCTTTCATTCTTCAGCAAAGATTCAGCATTTATGCTGTGGAGATGCGATCTCCTCTTAGGTTATGCAGAGTCAGCTTAGGTGATCCAAATAGCTATGAAGAGATACACAGAATGGCAAATACTTGCAAGGATATCACAGAGACAATAAAGAAGAACATGCTTAGCTGGTTTTGGCACGTCGAACGAATGAGTAGTGAAAGAATGGCAAAAAAGATTTGTGACGTTAAGGAAAGTAGGGGGAGACCTCAGTTGACCTTTGAAAACAAAGTGTCAAAGATACTGGATGTAGGTCACGTAAAAAGCATGAGGACACCTCGGAGAGCATGTATGAAGAGGTTGATGACAGTGGACGAGGCGAAAAAGGTACACAGAGATTGTAGCGTTTGGTGCTCCGTTCTCCCAGACTACCCCAGTAGGGATACAGCGTGAAGCTAGATTAAAAAAAATCGATTAGATTAAAAAAGTGACCATTTAAAAGCATATTAATTTTATTAATTTGTATATTATTGTATAATATTAAACTCTATGCGGTTGTGGATCCGGTTCGCACTCAGGCTAAAAATATTTAACATTTTCAATTCCACACTCTGGCTACGAGACAAGCCGCGGTATTGAGTTCCGACACTGCCTCAAGGATCCACCAAAAAATGGGGAATGGAGTTCTTAACAATATGTTTCCTCTGCTTACCCTGCTTTGCGGGAATCATAATATTTATGTTAAACAAAATCGTAATCTGTTACAATTATGATAAACTATTCAATTATTTAATATATTTATTTAAATGAGATTTTAACATGATAAAACAGCTACTTATATAGATTACTTAAAAATGATAGCGACTACTGAAGCTATATTAAAATAAATCATGGAGACTTCGGCTTATAGCCGGTTCAGCGTCTAATTAAGAAAGCAATTTTGCAAGTTATTTATGAGTTATAAAGAATACGGGGGCAGTACGGAGACCTTTAGCGGCCGACTCAGGGAAAATGAAACAATTATAGGTTTGAGGCTTGCACTCGTTAATTAAACCTATATGGGTAAAAAATTTACAACTAAAAAGTTCTAAATAATAAAATATGTTTAATAAAAAAAATTAAATCAGCTTCACGTTGTATCCCGCAGACAGAATGGGTAGGCAGAGGGAACCTTTGTGTTAAGACACTTCGTTTCCCACTTTCCGCCGAATTCAGGAGGCATTTCATATTGATTAGCAGCACTCAACACCGCACTTTGCCTCGACACTGGAACGAAGAAATAAAAATATAAATGGAAATAAATATGTATAATAATTAAATATAATAAATAATTTATAAGCCGAATATCAAGAATAACATCAATTATTCAATTTCGTTGATGTCAACACATCGGAGACCTAAACTCGATGATTGCGCTGCGATCATATCTTAGTATAAAAGACAATAGATTATTATTTGAAAACAATAAAAGCTCTAATGATAGAATGGCATAGCAGGACATGATTTATTGTTTTCTGACCGCAAACAATAAAGTCGGTGTCTTTAGAAATGGTATTGACATTAGTTATGATTGAATACGTATTGGACGTAGTAACTATGTGGATATTGTTTAAGAATATCTATATATATAAAAGGACTTGTGCTGACTGACTGAGGTAAGACGCACGCAGAGCCGTAACCGCTGATGGGAGAAACGTGAAATTTGGGCAGATGTTTATTTTCATATTCTGGACATCCACTAAGAAAGGAATTTGAAAAATTTTAACCCTAAAGGGATGAAATAGGGGTTAAAAGTTTGTATGGAAAAAAAATTTAATATGTACCGATTTTTATAAAATTTGAAATTCAGACTCTTAAAAACATTTCATTGAACACGTGTTTCATGGTTTTTAAGAATTCACCCCCTAAGGGTTCAAATAAGGGGTTGAAAGTTTATATGGAAAAATCTTTTAATTGCCACCGATTTTTATAAAAATTTAAATTCAGACTGTTAAAAATATTTCACTGAACACGTGTTTCGCGGTTTTTTTAGAATTCACTCCTAATAAGCGGGCGAAGCCGCGCACGTCCTCTAGTCTATCTATATATATAAAAGGACTTGTGGTGACTGACTGAGGTAAGATGCACGCAGAGCCGTAACCGCTGATGGTAGAAACGTGAAATTTGGGCAGATGTTTATTTTCATGTTCTGGACATCCACTAAGAAGGGATTTTGAAAAATTTTAACCCTAAAGGGATAAAATAGGGGTTGAAAGTTTGTATGGAAAAAAAATTTAATCTGCACCGATTTTTATAAAATTTGAAATTCAGACTCTTAAAAATATTTCATTGAACACGTGTTTCATGGTTTTTAAGAATTCACCCCATAAGGGTTTAAATAAGGGGTTGAAAGTTTATATGGAAAAATCTTTAAATTGCCACCGATTTTTATAAAAAATTAAATTCAGACTGTTAAAAATATTTTATTGAACGTAGTTTTTTTAGAATTCACTCCTCATAAGCGGGCGAAGCCGCGCGCGCCCTCTAGTTTGTATATATTTTTTTGATTTATTGTGTATTTTGTATCAATAAAGTAAACATTGGGAAATTAGTAGCAAATATTTTTGATATTTAACAGCGTCTGTATTAAAACTCTAAATATGTATAACGTTAATATAAAATATAATGATTTCATGTTAAGATTGGAATTACTTAATAATTACCTGTAATGCCATATAGTAGAGTAGTGTTAAGACACTCCGTTCCCCAGTTTCCGCTTAGTATTTTGAAAGATTACGTGTTGAGTCGTGAAACACAACGCCAGGCTTTTGCCTTGGCGCCAGAGAGAAGATTAAAAAAAGGGAATCCACCAAACTAACAAAACTAAGTACTAGTGCCCCTGCGCCACGACGGCCTCAATACATCCAGACAGCATACAGGAGAACGCTATATACGAGTATAAGGCGCAATTTAATATCATATATAAGCATTCACTTCAAATGTTTACCAGGTTTTTCTGAGTAAACACTGAGATATTTAAAATCTCTTATCATCTCATAGAACTAAAGTATTCGAGTAATAAGCAATTCTTTAGATTTCTGTCTTAAGTTGTCTACATTCGTATGTAAATGTGGGCGTTAATTATTTTATGTATCTTTGATACTCTAATTGTGACCATAAAAAGTGATTCTTATATCAAGAAACTTGTATAGAGTAATTTTTAATTTATGAAATTATCGTTTTATATAATTAGTATAATTAGGAAGCATATTTTCATAGCTTAACTTTATGGTAAGTGAAAAAGGCCCAATACTATTGTTACTCTGTTTAAATGTTAACTGCTTTAAATTTTACATGAATTTCTCGAAAACGAAATATTTTAAAATTATTTATCAGATAGTATCTGGGCTTTATATGTATTTGTGTGCGATGTTAAGTAGGGCCTCTTAACTAATAACGTTTCCAAATTATAAAGTAGAGAAAAGAAAAATGGAGTATGTCAACATAACGATTTCTTACTTATTAAGAGGGAAAAGGGGTACAGTTGAAAAAATACATATAAATTACTATTCTATAGATCTAGTCCAAGACAGTAGTAGAATAGTCAGTCTAAAACAAGTTGTATATAATTAATAAATGGACTCATCTTCAAAAACTTGCTTTTCCTGCACTTGTAATTATCAGTTCAATTCTCTAATTAACCATTATCAGGTTAGTTTTAAAATAGAATCTTCCAAATCATCTTTACCAGATGTATGTACTTGGAAATGATATGTAATTTATAAATTGTTATATGGATTACCGGTATTATGTATTGCTTATGATATATTTAAATTCAACAGTAAAATATTTAAATATTTCTTAGTTAAAATCGATGAACCGATAAATTCGGCGCGTGACAGCTCGCGAGTGCATTTCGCGCCTATCTTCTACGTCTACCAGAAATGATAAAAACTACCTGAACGATTCACATTGTAAACTCAACTTTATTATTATCTGTTTTTGGTTTAAATTTACCTAACGTTAACAAAAGCTATTAAATTTATATTGCTGAATCGGCTTGGGTTCGTTCGACCGTTTTTTCCAAGTTGATTCTTTTGACTACCAAAATAGCGTACCGTTTTTTGTCGACGACAATTCTGTTTTTGTGTGACGAAATGACGGGGCTACGTTCAAAATAAAAAGATGCATCAAATGGTCAATGTCTCGTGCCACAAGTTCTATCACCTACGTCGAAGGCCGCAAGTGTTTTTTGATGTTAAAACCATTCTTTCATCATTTACTGAAAAGTAATATTGTTAAAAAAAGAAGGAAGTAATTAAATTCCATAGATTCATAGTGTGAGTGCTGGATCTATTGCGTTGCTGTGTTAGGATTTTAGAGCAATGCCTGGTACTTGTGACTCAAATGTAGCGAGGGTCAGGGGGTAGGGGGAGATCTTATAACCAAGGACTACTGTAAGGAAACGTCGGGTTTCCAAAAATGTATAATACATATACGCGACTGATCCGGTTAAAGAGTTTCATTTAAAATGTACAATAATATTGTTCACAAATCAATGTTTTATTTAACCCAGCTAACTTGTAAGCAACAAGAGTCCAGGATGGAGATGAAATTTGCATTTGCGTGCTAGCCAGTTGCCTGTCTGATTTGAATAGAACGATCAGCTCAGGGCTACCGCCTTTTTAAGCACTAGTTTTATTTAGCTTGCATATATTTCAGATGTCAGAGATTCAATTATATAAACTTTTTCATTTTAAAGTGTTATTCCACACGTTAGAAAGAAAGATAATTTTTAGAAATCTTAATCATTTAATCGTAGCGGGATTTGAACCTGTACCTCTTGGAAATCGTTCAAGCGAAGTAAATATAAGCTTTTTATTTCATATTCAGTGAAAATTATGGGAGTTAGATTTTTATATAACACTTACATTATACGTAGTGTGTTAAAATAGTATCGCGAATTTTGTGTATTTTCATTTTCTTTGTTCTATTTTTTTGAATAGGTAAAAATCGAAGACGAACCAAAACACTTGCAAGCAAAGCAGCTGTCAACAATTAACTGAACATTCAAAATGGCCGAACTTGTCAGCATAAGTGAGAGACATATGTACCAATATAACGTCACAAAAAAATCGAAATTCGAATATACGCCACCCGCGAAAATTCAAATTTCGCGATACTTTTTGAGTATGATTATTAATCATTTTAATCATAACCCTTGTTATTAGATATTTTAATTTAATACAAAAAAATATTCAGCTCCTCCTCAGCCCTACGTGATAAAGTGATGGCTGACAGATACAACACAATGATTTAAAAACGAAGTAACAATTTAAATATAAAGTGCATTTTATATTTCTATGCCACCTATATTGAGTGAAAACCAAGTTTTTTTTTTGATAAACAAGACTACTTAATCTTAAAACTTTTTGAACGTTATTCTTCTAGTGTCATATTTCATTGTGTCCTACCTTCTTGGGCCTCCTCCAAGGTCTACCAGAGGGCGTTAAAACGGCTGTTTGAAGATGATGAAACAAGAAAAAAAAATAGCTTAGCTTAAAAACATATATTTTTTTGTTTATTAGGGTCATAATGTGAACCTAAACAAAATTAAAACACAGGCAGATAATATTACTAAATGATATTTGTAGTTTACCCCTAAATTATTGTCATAGTGATTTGGTTTATAAAATTATTTAATTAAAAGATTTTTTTTAGTTCACGTTTTATTTCGCATGTAGCAAGCAGCAACCACTTTCCGCCGAATTCTGGGGATATTGCATGTTGACACCAGAGCGAAGAAATGAAAATAATTAAATATATTTCATTTCCTCGAATGGGAATCGAACCTACAACCTGTCACATTTACAGTCACAGGCTAAAATAAAAAAACAGGCAAAATAAAATAATATAGAAATTTAAAATTAATATTAGCACGATTAATTGCTAACAAACTCAAGAAAAGTAGAGCTACAGATAAACAAGATTTGCCGCATATTTTACCCCTGCACCTGCGGCGGACTATAATTTAGCATTAACTAGCAACAGCTGCTATCAAACACCTTTCTATTAGAAACTTTAAGGTTCTGTTACAGCAAAACGCAAAACAAAAACTCTATATTTACTATTTGTTGAAAATGGTATAATTTTAGCATTCTTATTAAGACCATATATGGACAAAATATTAAGTTAATGTTAGTCCAAATCATTATAATCATATACGCGCTCTGGTAAAATAAAATGCAGCGTTGAGATCAGTCTTTCAACGCGTTTCGGTTGCAGCGAAGTATCTTGAAAAGTGTCAAGACACAATATCCAAGTGGATACTCTAATTTCTTGGTCTAGTATAGTAACATGGGAAAAATATAGCTAATTTATAAAAAAACTAAAAAGCAATTAATATCATATAAAGAACACTAGTTATGGGTAAATAAATTTTAATTTCACGCTGTATTCCGCACATAGCAGAGTAGGCAGAGAGAACCTGGGAACTTAGTGTTAAAACACTCCGTTCTCATCAGACTCTCAGTTCTGGAGACATAGCCTGTTGAGTAGCGGAACTCAACTCTACGATTTGTCTAGTTACCAGAGCGAGGGAATAAAAATATTAAAGACTAGTGGCCCACTCACGGCTCCGCCCGCATACCATCTATAATCTTTTTATTATGCAGCATTTACCAACAGATTGTTTCATTTAGTCTTGATCAAGCTGTTTTCATAATTCAATAAAATATATAAAGTGCAAGGCTCCTTCGCGAGATTCGAACTTAGACTTGCGGCTGTAAACAGAGCGTTGAATTATTTTAATTTTACATTTTCTCAAAAAGCATACATCCAAATTTGTGTTTACATGCTTTAAAAGCCAAAGCTTGTTATAATGTATATATTAATCAATGTCAAATAAAAATCGGTGAAATACTACCTTGCTATCTTTAATTACTCTTTGTCACAAAATGCCTTATTGTGACTTATTTCTAAACGACAAATATACGGTGTAGCGGAATTTTTTAGAACTAATATAAAAGAATATTTTTGTCTTAAATCAATTCGATGGCATTCTTTATTATTGTCATTTCGTTATTTAAGCCTAATTACGATTTACACCGTAATATTATATAGCCAATAGCAGTTCTGAAGAATGTAGATTTCATACAAAATAAAAAACAAGTAAATCGTACCTATTGGTCCGTATTTACTTCCGACCCGATTCGATCCGGTTCGATCTACTACGAGATATTTATCATATTAGTATACATTTTATTTCCTCGAATGGGAATCTAACACACAACCGGTGCCTTTACATTCGCACGTATGTAATACTCCGCCACGACGGGCTCAAGGAAAATCTAATAAATTAAATTAGATAAAGTAGCTTATAGTAAGACATTAATTCTCCTTAAGCCAATCTATATGTAACCTACAAACAATACGTTCGTCGTTCGAAGCTAGCAAATCCCCGACTCGTCTCGAGTTTTAATTAAAATCGCCATCAATTATTGGATCGCTTTAATTACTTCGATAGACTAACCTATAACGAATCTGCTATACTTATATAAAACTACACGGGAAAAAAATGTAAGAAACAGCCTCACGCTGTATACCGCACACAGCAAGGTAAGCAGAGGAAACCTAGTGTTGACACTCCGTTCCCCATTTTCCGCCGAATTCTAGAGGCACTGCGTGTTGAGTGGCGGAACTCAACTCCGCATTTTGCCTCGACCGCAGAATGAACAAATGAAAATGTAAATTTCAATAAATTAATATTTAAAAATATTACAGCTTTTAAAATATATTTGTTTAAAATAATGCGTAATCTATAAAAATTAGAGTTAAATTAAACGATTTAGTCATATTTGGAATAATTCATTTAATTCTAATTTTTGTATTTATCTGTATTTATACTTATTAAAATATACATTTTCTTAAAATATATTTTTAAAATCTGTGTCTATGACTCTTGATAATGTTTTAAAGGTAGAATTATTTTAAACGCTGTTGAATCGTTTAATTTAAAGCATATTGTAATAAATTACGGAATATTTTTTTAACAAAGATCTTTTAAGAGCTCTAATATTCTTTCTATGTGTAGCTTTTAAAAATAACTGATTCGTTATAGGCTTGGTCTAAGTTGTATGTTTTATCTAAGGATAAGAAATTATGAATATTATTTAAAAAAATATATTAAGAAAGAATAAATGTAATTACTTAAAATATCCATATATTTATATTTATTACTCTAATGTATGTACTATTTATAATAAGTAAGTATATTTATACCAAATATTATCAGTAAAATTTAATTAAAATAATTACTATCAAAAAATTGCTATCGGGCTTTATTAAAGTGTTATGATTGTGTTTAAAATTTTGTTATAATTAATGCTGCAAGTAAAAGGCTTAATATGGATTTTATAAAAATATCAAATATATAGATTGTATACTGGGTGGAAACGCCTGTGCTCCTTTTAGGGGTACAGAAAATAGGGTAAAAAATTGTAAGACTACCTAAAAAAAATAGTCAATATTCGTCAACAGTTAAGAAGACGTAGGATTATTATTTATATTTCATTATATTTAGTTAATAAATAGATACCAATAACGTACTACTACTACAAAAATAGTATTAAGCGTTACCGATCTGCCACTTGTTATCCCCAAAAATGCTTAGCTTATGATGTATATAAAATTCCAACAATTTAACACATACATTTATTGGTATATTGTAGTTTAAAACAGTTATTTTTGTGACTGACTCACTCACTCATCAAAAATATAACCCAATTCTAGGTGACCTAGAAACTTAATATTAGATACCAAGATACGACACACAGTATGTACACGAAAAAAACTAAAAACAACATTTGACAATTATTGGTAATTACCTTCGATCAACTATACACGTGTATGGTTGATCGAATGTAATTACGATCTAGAAAGCAAAACAGTTATTTATGAAAGCTAGATTAAAACACGTAGGCAAAAGAAAGCTATTTACAAAAAAAAATGATATTCTAGCAAAAACATAAATGTGAAATGAGACAATGAAAAAGGCAGAAACAATAAACAAGTATTAAATAAGTGCCTTCTGTGTTTTATCTATACTTATAATAAATCTGTAGAAAAGTCGTTTCTGTACATTGAAAATATTTAAAAAAATATTAGCCAGGATGTTAAAGGATAATTAACAGAATCCATTTCCAACATTTTTGGAATTTTTGTCTGTTTGTCTGTTTGTCTGTTTATCTGTTTGTCTGTGTGTCTGTTTATGTGAACACGTATCACGTAAAAAGTACACAATAAATTTAAGCAACTTTTATACATAAAAATTACAAATAAATCAAAGTAGCTTTTAGTGTTTATTTTATTGTAATCGCTTCACTCTATCAAAAGATATAAGTATTTAAGTTTTCAAGAAGTTAATATTTGAGATATTAAAAAATTGATACAAGTAACGCTATCTATTGACAAAAATAGTAGGTACTAACGAATCTTGATATTCTCTTTCATACACGTAACGCTATCACTAATTGCGATGGGATCTTAAATAGATGGCGCTGTGCATAAAAGAAAATATGATTTGGAAAGGTTACCGCTACACTCTATCAAAAAATAATGTACTTCAAGTTTTGAAGATATTTATATTTAAAAAAAAAAAGAAACATACGCAATGATATCTATTGACTACATATGATACGTTACGTTTTTAAAGTATAATTGTTCATAGTACTAACTACAAAGTAAACTAAATTGAATTGTTGGTGAAGATTACCTTCGTAACAGTCTAGCTTAATTCGTAATTATTTAACACAGTGATAAAGAATGACTTAATATTCAAAGAAATATTTTGAATAGGTTCTTCAGTCCGTTCGTTCGCTTATGTTATTAATATTTTTTTAAGAAACGTATAAAAAAAATACTTTTGGTAGCAACCTCTAAAAAATTGTGTCTCAAGAAAAAATGCTCTGACACTGTTTAAAAAATATCCCGCAGTATTATTTCATAACTTACAAGCGACACGTACCGACATTGCACTATTGCACCTGTATGTTGCATGTATGTATGTGCCAAGGGTATTTTAGGGTACATACCTCAAAATTCTTATAAGATAACTTTGTTGTTTGTCCGTCTGTCCGTCTGTCAAGACTATTTTGTACAAGATCGGTTAAAGGTTAGATACCTCAATGTTCAAGTCTATATTCCCTTAGAGCACGAAAATCTATCTTCTAAATCATCGCAATCAAATGACGATGAAATATGAGAGTTTATGCTTTGTTTTTTGTCGTATTTTCTATCATAACTATAGGGTACTTCCCGTTGATAAACAATTTCGAAATTTGTTAAGAAGTTAAAACTTACGGCACGTATAAAGGAAAATTCCAAAATTATTTTTCAAAAATTGACTACTTATTTGTATTTGTGTCACAGAAAAAACCATTAAGTACAAATTTTAATCTGTACTTAAATTGATACAAAATGATTACTTAATTAGTTATTCTTTTGGTGTATCTCCTTTCATGAAACTGGTACGAAAACTCTCGGGGCATGAGTACGACTTGAACTTGCCCGAAAATGTTGATTATTTTATAGATTATATAAAAATGCCTAAAAACGTGCTTTCTATGTATATTCTGTATACCAATTATATATTTAACTAATAATGTTACTAATTTAAAAACTGTACAGGAGCTAATATAAGTTATTTTACAAATAATATCGTGAGTACTTATCCAAATCAATTAATTAATAATTAAGGTTGTTTGTAATAAATATATTTCTTAAATGAATAATCATGTAATTCAAGCGGGCAAAGCCGCGAGCAGGCCGCTAGTAATGTAATATTTACTTATCTTAATTCTTTCTAACACAAATATTATTTCATGTATTTTTTTCATGCAAATAGTTTTGCGTTGAGAATTTTTTTTACGGATAATAATTTACACTACAACTTTAGATTAGGTACTTCATTTAAAGTTTCATAGCAGAGTAGACCTAAATAAAGTATTTAGATTCAGACACTGCATTCGCCATTTTTCGCTAAAATTGAACACAGTATTATATTAAGTATTGGTGTGAATAACGCGCTGAATCTCAATCAGAGCAAAAAATCAAAATATAAATAAATCAAAATTCTCCAAGATAAAAATTGAATCCGCATCCGGTTATTGGCAATCAGAAAATGCACAACTGTGCCACGTTATCCTTAAACAACTTGTTTAAATCATATCCACATTAATTAATTTAATAATGTGATAAAAATACAAGTTAATGATTAATTAATTTATAGATTTGATAAAAAAATATTATAAAATGAATTGTTTTACGCAGTTATGTTAATAGTGATCGCAGTGGAAGCCGAAAGGTTTCTCACTGGTCCACGATGAATTTGTTACTAAAAAAATTATTATATATACTCTTCATTGTATACGTGACAGGGAAGTCTGGTAAGTAAAATTTGGGTATTTGTAAGAATGTACTGTTACATGTAAGCGTTACAACCTTAATTGACAATAAATAAAAAAATATCTTAGCTGGGTGGCATATCACTTGGGTATCGGTTATCTCTGCCTATATCATGAAAAAAATACTACATTTAAGAAAATAATAGTAGTTCTATAAATGGAGTAAAAGCAAATACAAAAGAAATAATACAACTTCTTTCACAGTTCAAGATAAAGATGTTCCAGAATTGAAATGGCGTAAAAAATATGCGCTGGAAGCAACAAAGCTATATCTAGGTTCTGGCTTAGTAGAAGACATCAAGTACTGGTAAGATACAACTGGTAACCAAAAAAATCTTATTATTTAAAAAATTAAAAATTAAATTAGCTTCACGCTATATCCCGCACACAGCAGGGTAGACAGAGGGAACCTAGTGTTAAGACACACCGTTCCCCACTTTCTGCCGAATTCTGGAGGAATTGCGTATTGAGTGGCAGAAATCAACGCCGCGCTAGGTAACCTCGACACCAGAGCGAAGAAATGGAAATATAAATTTAAGTAAATATTTCATCTCCTCGAGTGGGGATCGAACCCACAACCAGTCGGTTTTACAGTCACACTTTGTGCCGCTGCGCCACGACTGGCCATCTTATTATTTATTTCAAAATATATTTGAAAAATTTTCATAAGCATGTATGGGTAGTACAACAATATCTCTAGAACATACATTACATTTAATATATAGTCTACTCAAAAAAAATATATAAGAGTTCTATTTTTTAACCGACTTCTGTTAGAAAAGGAGTTTATCAATTCGACTGTATTTTTTTGTTACGACTGAATTTTTTTTAATGTTTGTTCCTCAGAACTTTTGACTGGGTGAACAGATTTTGATTTTTTTTTTTATTTGAAAGCTAGTGCTTCCGTGTGGTCCCATTTTTAGATCCATTTCTGACATTTGATACCATATCTATGTGAAAATCATAAAAGTCTTAAATTTGTATTAGGTATGTGCGCAATGGACGAATAACTCAACATCACGCCAACCAATTCTGATGATTCTTTTTTTATTTGAAAGGATTTTACGTGTGGTAGAGTCACGTCGCCAGCAATGGCACCACGCATGGGCAGACTCGGCCGGATCATTACCACCCCTGGCATTTAAAACCAGCGTGAAGTAGTGGCTTTATGCCACTGCGTTTCGCATCAGGTAATGCCGGGCTCCGGCGCCCTACCCATCTTAAAGGCCGGCAACGCACCTGTAGCTCCTCTGGTGTTGCACGGGGTCGTGGGCGGCGGTGATCACTTACCATCAGGTGACCCCGAATGCTCGTTTGCCTTGTCCTTTTCCATAAAGTAATAAATAAATAAAACACTTTAAGGATAGTTTTGGTTCTGATTATGGGATCCGGTTGAAATTGAACAAGTTTTTGATAAAAACTATAATTGTAAAGTAATAGTTACAAGGAGATTTCTCATCAAGCTACGTTGAAATTTTTATACGCTTGTTACAACTTATTTATGTTGTTAGCATCTCTGTAGCGAGATTTTTACAAATTTCCCCTACCCAAAGATAATTACTGAGAATTATCATCTGACAAGAGAGAATGCTGCTTATTAAATATTTTTACAATTTTTAAAGTGTTATCCTACATTGGGAAAAAAAATACTTATTTATTTTCTAAATAAGTATTAACGCAGTTTTTTTTTGTTATTTAAGGCGTACATCAAAAAAGTCTAGAGTGGATTATAACCATGGCGCGGCCAAAACAATCTCCCTAGCTCCTTCAATAAAAAGTTTAAGTCTTGGAGTACAATATGAGGTACAAACTTATTTAATTTCTTTTATATATGTATACTAAAAGTACATACATGTGTATTTTATATAATCTTGATAATTTTGATTCAGTAGTAATTTGCTATACATGCACAAGTAGTTGTCGATATTTAAAGAAAACAGTGACTTTATTGTCAGATTTTGGATTTTGATTTTACTGAAATAAGTGTTCAAGTTAATCAATCAATCAATCAGCTTCACGCTGTATCCCGCACACAGCAGGGTAGGCAGAGGGAACCTAGTGTTAAGACACTCCGTTCCCCACTTTCTGCCGAATTCTGGAGGCATTGCGTGTTGAGTGGCAGAACTCAACGCCGCGCTTAACCTCGACACCAGAGCGAAGAAATGGAAATATAAATTTAAGTAAATATTTCATCTCCTCGAGTGGGAATCGAACCCACAACCAGTCGGTTTTGCAGTCACACCTTGTGCCGCTGCGCCACGACTAGCCACATTCACAACAAGTGTTCAAGTTAATAATCAAAAAGTTGAGTTACGCCACCCAACAAGGTACGATACAATTTTGAACATGCCATAACTATATACTATCGCGATCAATACTATGTGCAAAAAAAATACTTTAAAATGATGTTAGTTATTATATTTACACAGATTTTCCCAAAAACAACTGAAGAATATTTTAACAAAATATTTTGTTATTACACTAACGGTTCCATAGGAAGTCCCATAAAATTGGAGGAAATCTTGCCACCAGCCAGTTCATTTGAATATGTTGGTAAGTATTTTTTTTCTCTCTATAAATATTCTATTCCAAATATCCCAATAGTAATACTGTATGTGCTCAATTTTAGGCAAAGAAATGGTAGCGTCCGGCGAAGTCGACAAATTTGCTAAAATCTACGAGGATGATTACATGAATACTGAAGAAAGAGTATATATATGGGCTACATTAAATGAAAAAAAAACATATTGGATCCCTATAAAGTGAGTAACTCTTTTATCCCTTACAATGCATATTAAAGAGCCACTACGGCAACGCAGATGTATTAAGACTCTTAGAAGTAACACAAGCCTACCGTAAAGATACAGAGTATAGACAATAAACGTGATGCTTGTGGGTAGATTCCCAATAGGGGAATTTCAATAGATTCTCTGCATTCGATTAGTGTTATATAGCATGATGTTTAGCTCCGCCACTTAACAAGCCATATCTCGAAAAAAAATCAGGCGACAAATCATTCTTCAGTACAAAGTGCATTCCAGTTTAGCCTGAGATAAAAAGAAATGAATAAAAGTAATAAAAAATACATTATATTTCTAGAATTGAAGAATTAACGTACAACACGTGGTTGGGAAAAGCGTCCAATCACTACATTTGGAATATTAATAATTATGAAGAGGACTACGACATGAGTGTATTCAGTGTGGACCAATGTAAGACACGTATTTAAATTCTATCCTATTTTACTAATATTATAAATGTGATAGTTTATGAGGATAGATGCCTATTCCACATTCCCACCAAAGACTACTAAACGGATTTATATGAAATTTAACATTAAAATTGCTTATTATACACCAGAATCATACATTTATGTAAAGACTTTGTTTAATTTGGCTATAATATAACAATAAGATTCAGCGGGCAAAGCCACGTGTGGATGCTAGTGTTATATATACCAATAAAGTTTAAATGTACATAATATTATTTTAATACTAGAGGGCGCGCGCGGCTTCGCCCGCTTATTAGGAGTGAATTCTAAAAAAACCACGAAACACGTGTTCAATAAAATATTTTTAACATTCTGAATTAAATTTTTTATAAAAATCGGTGGCGATTTAAAGATTTTTCCATATGAACTTTCAACTCTTTATTTGAACCCTTAGGGGGTAAATTCTTAAAAACCATGAAACACGTGTTCAATGAAATATTTTTAAGAGTCTGGATTTAAAATTTTATAAGAATCGGTGCCAATTTAAAAAAAAATCCATACAAACTTTCAACCCCTATTTCATCCCTTTAGGGTTAAAATTTTTCAAATTCCCTTCTTAGTGGATGTCCAGAATATGAAAATAAACATCTGCCCAAATTTCACGTTTCTACCATCAGCGGTTACGGCTGTGCGTGCGTCTTACCTCAGTCAGTCAGCACAAGTCCTTTTATATATATAGATTGTAAGTTGTTGTAACCTGATTGCCATATTATTTTTAGATAATTGTACTAAAAATCCAGAACCAGAAGAAGATAGTCTACTTGGTCAAGACAAAAGTAATAAATACTTAGATACTGCATTTGTGAGGTAAATTGTAATTTTAATATTTTTCTATGTATAATATCTTATTACATAGCAAAAATTTATTGCGCATCGGCCAAAAGTCAACTTTGATATCAATAAAATAGCAAAGTAGACAGGGGAAACCTATTGTAAAGGTATTCCGTAGCCCACTTCCCACCATGTTTATGAGACACTGCGTGTTGGGTGGCAGAACTCAACGCTGCGTCTTGTCTTATAGAGCAAAGAAATAAAATAATTTCATACTCTCGAGTGGTAATCAAACCCACATCCGGATTGCGGCACACCGAGTGACGCTGCGCCACGACTGTTTCTTAAGGAAAGTTATTATCCAAATAACCCAATTTACATGAATGATATAAAAACAGAAATAATTTTGAATTGATATATTTTATACTTTTAGTTACTAATATTGTAGTTACATAATATGTATAAATCATTATATTATATAGTATAAGTTTCATGGTTTTTAAAAGGTTTATCAATGATTATGGAAGACGGTACGATGATCAAATTGAACATGAAAAAAGAAGAAATATTTTTGCTAAAAATTTAAGGTGAGTTTGTTTTTGTTTGGACATTTTGCGTTCTTAATATTTCACGTTCGGAGCTACTGATTGGTTTTTTGTATTGTAAACATACATTTCTTACTTACGTTATAATGGCAGATTTGAGGTCAATCGCAATTGGTTGTACGATCATATTAAATATGTATATTATTGTCTTTTTTTAAATTAATTGTAATAAATACTCTGTCTATTTTGTAATCCTCAAATACATCTTTTTTTTACTTTATATAAATATCTTTTTTATTCATATCTACCAACTTATAACATCACAGATTTATCCATACCCACAACCGAAAAAACACCACTTTTAAACTTGGTATCAACAAATTTTCGGATCGCACTCCAGAAGAAATAGAGAAGATGAAAGGCCTTCGAAGACGCAAAGCAGGAGAAACTGGAACAGTGCCTTTCCCCTACAACACAACACACATTGATAAAGTATCTAAAGAATTACCCGAAGAATTTGATTTAAGGATGCTAGGTGTTATAACACCAGTCAGAGGTAATTAATAAGTTAAAAATATGGGAATAGAACACACTAATATAAAAATTTTACACTAATATATAGATTTTCAGAATATTTTTTTCAATAGAAAGTAAAGTATCTTATTATGCATAAATATTTTTATAATCACTTCTAATTCTTATATCAAAATCATACGATAAAATCTGAAGGTATTTGCTCTTTTTGTTTCCATTTTAGTCCGAGAGTTTCTCTCTGTATTGGTTATTACCATATATCATTTGGGATCAAATATTTTAGATATCAAAACGAGAGTGCTACGATGTAAGTAAAAGTATAAAGTATACAGTAATAACCTATAATCAAAGTATCTGGACAATTTTAGATCAGGATTCGTGTGGATCATGTTGGACTTTTGGTACGACCAGCGCTGCAGAGGGAGCGTTAGCTCGAGTAAACGGAGGCAGACTTTTGAGATTAGCTAATCAGGCACTTATTGATTGCGCTTGGGGGTAAGTTTATGTGTAATATATTTTTAAGAATATTTTCATCTACACGTTATATTGTATGATCCTAATTAAAATTTTAACTTTTCATCTTTTTGAATTATTATTTTAATCATACAATTTGTATTAATAGCATTATTATGTACAATATATTTATATATAACAGCGAGATTATAATTTATTCGACATTCAAGATCGATTAGATTTAAACTTGTTAGATATTTTGCACAATTTTAATGTGCATTGTGAACGTACATTTCAAATCAATATATTTTATTCTAGATTTGACGTATCAGGATGCAAAGGTGGCACTGACACCGGTGCCTATAAATGGATGATGAAATATGGTTTGCCAACAGAAGAAGAGTATGGCCCTTACGCTAATGAAGTAATTATTATTATTTTAGCATTAGCGTATCATAAATTTGTAATAGCATATTATATTTATTTTAATATTTGTGTTAAAAATAAATTATTATATTATGATTTTTAGGATGGTTTTTGTAAAATAAAAAACATGACAAAATTATATGCAATCAAGGGATTTACAGACGTCACTCCTTTTAACAATGAAGCATTAAAGGTATAATAATAGTTTTATTTTAGTTTTGTTAAACTTTACGCCGCAGAGGGGGCCTGGTTACCTAGTATTAAACACTCTGTCCCCATTAAGACACTTCTGTTCCTCATTTAAAATTTATGAATTTACTATTAGAATCTTATTCCATTATTTACATATTATATGTAAGGAATAAGGAAAAATCTTTTAATTTTTTTTTTTATTTTTTGCAGCTTGCGTTAATAAATCACGGGCCCCTATCAGTATCAATTGATGCCACTGATTTCTTGCTCTCCTATACTGGTGGCATCGTTTTTGATAATACTTGGTAAGTTGTCTTATTAATAAATAATTTATTTTAAATAAAAAAATACCTTAGCATTGGCACAAGCGAGACAGGTAAGTCATTGATTATGGGTTTCAGTCCCACTGGAAGAAATAAAATATTTCCATTTCTTCATTCTGGTATCAATGCAAAGCGCGGCGTTGAGTTCCGCACAAGCAATGCCTCTAGAATTAGACAAAAAAAAGCGAGCGAAACGTCTTAACACTAGCCTCTGACTATCCTGCGGGATTCAGCGTGAAGCTGAAAAATAAAAAGAAACAACTTATTATATTTATTCATAACTATTGCCTGTATGTATTTTAGCAACAAAAAAGTGTTGAATCACGAAGTCACCTTGGTAGGGTATGGAAAACGTGATGGTGAAGAATATTGGATTGTTAAAAACTCCTGGGGCAGGGACTGGGGTATCGACGGCTATTTCCACATATCGACACGTAACACCGATTGTGGTATCACTACGGAACCGACTTATGTGGTTTTCTAAAGAAACGTTTGTCTTTCTTCTCGAAATTTGAAACTAAACTCTAAAAACGGCATATGAATTCTAGCAATTAAGTAATATATATGTATAATAGCATAAGATTGCACGTTAATTAAATATGTAGTAATAGTTTTGTTTGTATTCATAATAAATTTGTTCAGCATTTATATTTTTTTTAATTTTTCGATCCTGTGTTCTTATAACCTAAAATTTGGGGTTGTACTCTGCCACTCTACATAGAATGTCTCGGCGGAAAATAGAGAACGAAATTATCTTTCGCCATTTACCTTAACAGATATTACCTTATTAGGGGCACAAGTGTGTGACTGTAAACGTGACTGGTTAAGGGTTCGATCCATACTCGAAGAAATAAAATATTTAATATTTTTATTTCATTGCTATGGTGTCGAGGCAAAGCGCGGCGATGTGTTCCGCCACTGAACATGCAATGCCGCCAGAAATCGGTGAAAAATGGGAAACGGAGTGTCTTAACGCTAAATTCCCTCTGCCTACCCTCTATGGGACACTGCTTGAAGCTGGAAATATATATAAAGTATTCTATTACAGGCGACTTATAATTAAAATACTATAAAATATGCTAAAAACAGCTACTTTCTGCGCCGTTGTTCCGTAAGCTCGTCAACGTAGCGTACATTATATCGCCAGAGGGTGCGCAGAATAGATTTATAATACAGAAACCTTTAGAGGAATGCGTATATGCATTTTATGGTCAAGCGTCGCGCGCATTTCAGCATGAAATTCCTATATAGTAACTGAAAAGACGCTTAAGTGAACATTGTTTAAATATAGAACTTGTAAAAGTGCGTTGGCTATGGAAAGAAATATTTTGTTTGTGTGTGATTTTTTTTTATTTAAATCTTAAATCACGTGCCATCCAACCAACCTCTTGACGGCTTTACAACGAGTTCCTATTGTGAAAAATATTTTGTATTCTTGTAAAAAATCAATTTTTAATTATATTAAAATTACAATCTTTGTAGACATTCTAAGCTCTTATAATAATTGTATAAATATTTTAAATAACCTAAGCAATAACGTTATTGAATGATAAAATAAATGTTTTAATTCGTGATAGCTTTGTCGATGTTAGGCACCCTATATCATTTACATTTATGCGTAATGGACGTCGCGTGACTATTAAAATTTTATTAATCACAAACAGTTTTCTACGTCGTCTGCACACTTTAATCTTATTCTTAAATTTTAATGTACTTCTTAAATACACCTTTTACCATAATCATGTCAACTGGATGTCATTAAACACGATTTGATAATTTGTTCTACAATAGGGAGCGAACACAGAAAATATTTATTGTTATAATTCTTCTTAATTGTGCTACCAAATTAGCAATATTGTTAAATTATCTGACAGAGTGTCTTCCCACTACGTTCTCCTTATTTACCTACACCTAATTAAGCGATAGTAAAAAGAACATAGATAATATAAAAAAAATATGCCGACGACGACTCATAACATCCACATATGAATCATGACGTATCTAATGCTTTCTCTGTAGACTGTCTCTTATGAGATAAAATAGGAAGTAATTAGATCTATTAATGATTCGCTGCGTGTGAATTTTCCTTTCCCATCGAGTAAATGTTCTGTATGGTATAGAAAAGTTGTCGGTCCGTTTCCCGTGATTATAGCATACATACTGTAAAGTATAGGTACGTATAATGTTGTTTATATCAACCGACCTCATAAGATGAAGAGAAAGATGTACTTAGAGATAATTTTGTCCAGTTTTAAGCCTGATTTAAGTAGCAGTAACAAAGGAAATATTTTTATAGCTAATCATTTCGAAAAATTTGTACTGTTTAGTTAAAATATAATGAAAGTTTGTTATTTTGTTTGACAAATATTACATTTATTTTCATAGAAACTAAATATGAAATATATAAGATACACAATTAATCATTGAAGCCAATCGTGGCGCAGGGGTAAAAGCATGTGACTATGGACGCGACAGGTTGCGAGTTCGATTCGCACTCAAGGAATAGAATATTTAATATTTTCATTACTTCACTCTGGTGTCAAGGCAACGTGCGACGTTGAGTTTCGTCACTCAACACGCAATTTCTTTAGAAATTTGGCGGAATATAGGGAACGGAGTGTCTTAACTCTAGGCGTCCTCTACCCACCTTGCTATTTGTGGGATACAGAGTAAAGCTAAAAAAATACTAATAAAATAAAATCATAACATCGAGATATGCTCAAAGGAAGACGACCTTTATCGCAGAAGTAGCCGCTGAATCTGAGTAGCGCAATACCGATCGTTGTGGAAATCCTTAGGGCAAGCCTATGTACAGCAGATGATAATGAACTACTTTTTTCGAAATATCAGGATATTGTTTCGTTTTTACAATTTTGTTGGAAATAAAATATTAATTTTAAGGCATAAGTATTATATTATATTATCCCACATAGGATAAAGAAAGAGAACCTAGTGTCAAGAAACTCCGTTCTCCACTTTCCGCCTGAGTACGAGATATGACGTGATGAATCCTGACACTTTACACTACCTTTTCTCTTACCAAAGAGAGAAACTGAAAATATTACTACGCTGAATTTCCGAATTTAAATTCCCAAATTTTAGGTCTTTAAAATACAGATAATTATATTCTCAGTAAAATACATTAATGATAAAAGTATTTGAGGAATAAAAAGAAAAATAACACACTTGTCACTCTCTTACTTCATATGTAATATTAACTCATTTCTACGTGCCTCAAGCATCTGAGCACATTTTTCATTACTTTTGATGTCACATTTCCTTTAATATACGAGTTGGTACATCTTATCATTGCGTTTCATATCTGGTTCTACATATTTCCAAAAGAATTTTAGTGCTGTCATTTCTGTTTTCACGTACGTATACATGTTAAATCTATACATATAATAATAAAATAATAAAAATATTTTGTCTGTACATTTAGTATTTTTGAATGGATAAAGGAACACTTGAAAAGAATAATAGAAAGCAAAATATATATATTTTATTTTTTGTACATCTGTCTGTCTATATGATCCCGTTTATCTCTGAAAGTACTGAACCGAATTATTTAAAAATTTCGTCAATTATTTTGTTTTAACTCAGCAAAACGTTTTCAATTTATCAAAATTGGTTCATTAAAAAAAAATTCAGCATTTGAATGAACTCAAGGCATGAGTTTACCTGCGAGTACATAACAATCTGTATCTATACTTATAATAACTCTGTAAGAGACAAATTTTTGTACAATAAATAAATATTAATAAACAATAGGCAGCAATTTTGGAATTTTTGTTTGTTTATTTGTTTGTCTGTTTAGATGAAGACCTATCAAATAAAAAGTACATAACAAATTTAATTTATTCAAATGAAAGAGCTCTGGCAAAGCTAAGCTTGAATCTCAGAAAAAGTTCGAGACCTCAAATTTTTACGAAACAAATAATAATCAGCTTCACGCTGTATCCCGCACACAGCAGGGTAGGCAGAGGGAACCTAGTGTTAAAACACTCCGTTCCCCACTTTCTGCCGATTTCTGGAGGCATTGCGTGTTGAGTGGCAGATTACAAATTTATAAATCTAATAATGTCAAAAGTACATTTTCAAAATAAATAGATAAAAAAAAATGAGTAAAGGTTCAACTAGTTGATAGGAATGTAGCCACGGGCGCGTAAATACTATTTGACACGTAGCTATTAGCTTGGAATTGCTTGAGCTTTCAGCATTAATTGCTCCCTTAGGCAAATAACGTAGTGAAGCATACTAAATATAGATGTAATATACTTTTAATAATTTTTTTTGCAGATTTTTTGGCATATTGTTTTTAATTAATAGTTATTTATATTTAGTATGAGTACATACTCTAAATAATTTCTTGTATACGTAATAAATTTAAGAATTTAAAATATTATTAAAAAAACCGATTAAGTGCAAGTTGGACGTGGCAAAGGAGGCCTTCGAAAGCATTTTAGGATTGTAAGTCAACGGGAAGTACAATTGAAAAAATATCATTAAATTTAAGTTTGTCTCATATGCCCATATGGACCAATTTTGTGTAAAAATAACTACAAATATAATTTTATTCTACGGAATATCTATTAATATATTTTTTGATAGCAAATTTCATACAAAATGCAGAAAAATCGATGCATAAATAGCGTATCTTATGATTATGTTGACTTAGAAACTTGATTTTTCGTGCCCGTGATTTTTCGTGATTTTTTGTGTGACCTAAATATTTGATATTTTTTCGAGCTTCAATTACAGCTAAATCTTCTTGGCAGAGGGACAACAAAATGAACCTGTAAGGGTTCCTTTTAAAGTACGGAACCCTAAAAATGTCAAATCTATCACTGGGATGTAATTACAGCAATCAAAAGTGGATATGGCAAAATAATATTATCGACAGTTGCTGTTCATGCTAACACGAGTTAAAGTCTAAGCATTTAAATGTCTTATATGACTGTTAAACTTATTTTATATCACTTTAAATTGGTGACATATATCTAAACTTAAGGGCCGGTAACCTGAACTTACAAATATCATAAACATTTCATTAAACTAGGGGCCTGCAACCACTTTTGTAGGTATTTTCAAACTTTATACAATAAACTTAAATCAATTCTTCAAATAACATATAACCAAACAATAAATAATAATAGCTTAACACATTAATCTCTGACGTCCGCATCTAGTGACTGACATGGCTACGCCTATCCAATGTTGATTTAGGCCCTACGGCGCTTAGATATTTTAAAGAGCAAGAGGCGTTACTGATGGATAATTAAACTTGCTCAATTTATCTATTAGATATATTCTATATAACAAAGTTGAAAAACAGCTTCACGCTGTTGAGTTGTGAATACTTAGGCATAGGGAACATAGTGGTCCCCCACACCATTCTCTACTCCGTTCACCGCTTTCCACCGAATATTACGAGGCATTGCTTGTTGAATGTCGGATCTCAACACGTGGCTTCTGCCTTGGTGCCAAAGCGAAGAAATCTAAATAAATAATCATTAATTTGCCCGAGTGGGGATCGAACCTACAACGATCGTGTTACAATCACACCACTGTACCCCTACACCACGACGGCTTCAACAATAACAATGTTATATCTTATATACTTTTCATACGCCGTCGCAACGTTATTCAGGTGATATCGGAATGAAGTTAGCTGAGCGTAGCGTAACTATCAACGTCAGAAAATAGGTCACAAGTAACCAGATTGTTTTTACCTATCATATTTTATTTTAAACTAATGGAGTGGTTCTTTAAATACCTACAGATGTTCACAAGTGGTAAACATTACTTTGAACTGAGAAGCTCTGGGAAAGGTCCCTAAGACGGGCGTGGTATGCAAATTTTCTTCTCCAAAAATAAAAAAAAAATTAAATCAGCTTCACGCTGTATCCCGCACAGCAGGGTAGGCAGAGGGAACCTAATGTTAAGACACTCCGTTCCCCACTTTTTGCCGAATTCTGGAAACATTGCGTGTTGAGTGGCAGAACTCAACGCCGCGCTTAACCTCGACACCATAGCGAAGAAATGGAAATATAAATTTAAGTAAATATTTCATCTCCTCGAGTCCCCACTCGATCGAACCCACAACCAGTCGGTTCTAAAGTCACACCTCGTGCCGCTGCGCCACGACCGGCCTCCAAAAAAAATCAAATAAAGAAAAATACTAAACATAATTATAAGTAACTAGAGGGCGCGCGCGGCTTCGCCCGCTTATTAGGAGTGAACCACGAAACACGTGTTCAATAAAATATTTTTAACAGTCTGAATTTAAATTTTTATAAAAATCGGTGGCAATTTAAAGATTTTTCCATATAAACTTTCAACCCCTTATTTGAACCTTTAGGGGGTGAATTCTTAAAAACCATGAAACACGTGTTCAATGAAATATTTTTAAGAGTCTGAATTTCAAATTTTATAAAAATCGGTGCCGATTTAAAAAAAAATCCATACAAACTTTCAACCACAATTTCATCCCTTTAGGGTTAAAATTTTGCAAAACCCCTTCTTAGTGGATGTCCAGAATATGAAAATAAACATCTGCCCAAATTTCACGTTTCTACCATCAGCGGTTACGGCTCTGCGTGCGTCTTACCTCAGTCAGTCAGCACAAGTCCTTTTATATATATAGATTATTTCAACATACTAACAGACATACTAGTAAAAATTTCTTAGTTACAGTATCAAATGAAGTACACATAGTGAACGAGAGTACCTTATTAGACTATTAAAGGGATAATCAATGGACAAGCTATTGAACCACTTCTAAACTAACTAGGCTATTGGCGTGCGTTACCCGAGATCACAATCACGTTGGCAATATGCCAAACGACCCACTGCGAACTAATGTCATACTGGCCGTTGCATACACATGTGTATATTATTAGAACAATTTGTTCAAATACATATTAATTGTATTTGTGAAAGGTTAGATTGTTATCTTTCTATTATATAAAAATATATTTCTAAATATTACGATATAACGATGTTCGGGTGAAATTTATTCGGGTGTATTTAATATAATTATAATTAACTAGAAGGCGCGCGCGGCTTCGCCCGCTTATTAGGAGTGAATTCTAAAAAAACCACGAAACACGTGTTCAATAAAATATTTTTAACAGTCTGAATTTAATTTTTTATAAAAATCGGTACAGATTAAAAAAAAATCCATACAAACTTTCAACCTCTATTTCATCCCTTTAGGGTTAAAACTTTTCAAATTCCCTTCTTAGTGGATGTCCAGAATATGAAAATAAACATCTGCCCAAATTTCACGTTTCTACCATTAGCGGTTACGGCTCTGCGTGCGTTTTACCTCAGTCAGTCAGCACAAGTCCTTTTATATATATATATAGATAAAAAAAAAAAATTTATAAAAAAAATATAAATATAATTTATAACATTATTTAATCTATAGCTTATGATAAATACAACCTTATAAAAAAATAGTTTAGTTCAGTTATTTAATTACGCGCTCCGTTCACAAATACTGTTAAAGAGACGTAATATACTGTAGCTAAAACACACAGATATAAAATATATTTATTAAAAATAATTTAATAATTATAAATGATCATTGTGTATTATAGTTTCAAATAAATAATAACATAATTAATATTTTAATTATTGTAAAATATCACGTTGGCTGAATAAGCTACTGTCAACGTCAAAGTCAAGCAAAAGGAAAGAAAGAGAGGGGACATGGCGGACGAGTCTGGAGAAGGATAGTTATTCAAAAATGATTAGAGAAGTTTTAATTTATAATTAATAGATATTTACTTACATTTTATATGTATAAAAGCATGTGAGTTAATACATTTAATAGTGATATAAGTATTCAAGGCTAGTAACATAAGTTATAAGTGCTTATTACTTATTTAAAATCGTTTGTTTTGGCATATTTTGTCGGTAAGTTTTTAATAGCTTATTTTTAAAACAAAGCAGAGTAATATTAATGTACGTAATGCCATTGTCATACAAAGATAAATATTATTTAATTATTAAGTTAAAATATGCATAACGATGTTTTAGGAGATGTGTATGAATCGTGCAATTAAAGTTATATAGGTTTTGTAAATTATATTTACTAATTGTTTATACATATTCGTAAATATTAAAAATATTACTGTAAAAGAAAATATGAATAAATACAATAGTATCATTTATAATATGATATAAAACTATTATATCAAAATACGTATTTCCATTTTATAAATATTATATAATAGGATTATTTAATGTCCTCCAATAAAGGTAATCTGTCAATATATTTAATCAAATATTATAAAGATATTAGACAGTAACAAATATTAATTATAAATTATTTGTACTATTGTCGGAGTTCATTGACCCTATGTTTTACTAATAACTGATATTGGACTCACAACCGACTGCTGCTCGCGGCCTTTAATTGTTATACCGCGATCGACGTTGTCTCGCGGTGCGCTTACGATGCAAAAGCGATGCTTGTATGGTATTGGACATACATCTATGTAAAACATTTTCTACAGCTGTCCTTTAACTCGTTGTATGATGAGTAGGTAGGAAAAGCCTCCATTTTTGGAAGTTAGTATAAATATTTTTCACTTTTTCGTAAGGATTTATTATGGTAATGATAATCATGATATACCTTTTTGAAATCCTCGTATTGAGCTCTTGAATTTGATACTCATATTGTGGTATTCGAAATGAAAAAAAAAAAAATCACTAAGTCCAATGGCGTCCCACAGCCGCCATGATTATTTTTTTTAACGTCACCTATCTAAGAACACTTGGGTTGCTAATACAAATCTAACGATACCTCATATGTAAATCCGTTCCGTCCGGTTCTGTAGATATTAGGTAATAAAGAATATTACATACAAGATACGCGCGAAAAACAACCCTCCTTAGCAATCGGGAAAAAATGAAGTATCAATTAGGTAATAAAAAAACTAAAACATATCTTTTCAAGCTTTCTATTGAAATATGTTGCAATACGATGGTAACAACTTCGATAACTTTCTGAAAATAGAAAACAAATCTCTATAGCATAGATAAATAAAAACAACTTGGATTTAAACCAATATAAAATTAATAAATTGTACAAATTACACAGAAATGTCTTTATAATCTTAAAACTCGTCGTAGCGGATATACATATTACGTTAATGTGTCGTGATAAACCCGTACACTGATAGCTGTTTTAAAAAAAAACTTAAAATTATTATCTATGGATAATTATGGATCGTGTTTAAAAAAGGTTGAATGTAGAACTATTTTTAGATACTTTAATAAATAACTAAGGCCAGTCGTGGCGCAGCGGCACGATGTGTGACTGTAAAACCGACTGGTTGTGGGGTCGATCCCCACTTGAGGAGATGAAATATTTACTTAAATTTATATTTCGATTTCTTCGCTCGGTGTCGAGGTTAAACGCGGCGTTGAGTTCTGCCACTCAACACGCAATGCCTCCAGAATTCGGCAGAAAGTGGGGAACGGAGTGTCTTAACACTAGGTTCCCTCTGCCTATCCTGCTGCGTGCGGGATACAGCGTGAAGCTGATTTTTATTTATTAAATAACTGAAAATAACATATTTAGATTGTTTACTTGAATTATATTATACAGCATTTTGTTTTCTAGAAACTGTAATTTACCTAAAATGGTCGTGGTAAAGTTGGAATTTGTACTGATCTTCTGTTTTGACTAGTTTAAGCACGTATAGGAAGGTTGGTCTTAGCCTCAATAATAATAAATTAATAATTGGCTTCACTGCTTTTTTTATCTACTACAAACCAGTCTTGTACAGGACACAAGCGTGTGACTGTAAAAGCGGGTTGTGTCTTTAAAAGAGAATTTAAATCTTTGAAAGAGAAGAGAAAGATATTAAAAATATCTATAAAGCTGAGATCATCCCACTATTAAACAATTTTGTTCATTGACGTAAGTGTCGCAAACAACAACTCATCTCGAAGTTTTACACAAGTATGATATTGTGGGAATATTATTTAGGAAAGAAGATTGATACTTATATAAACAAAATAAACAAAAATATGTGTTGTTTGTAATAACAATTTAATGTTTATTAGAACAATCATATTTGATTAATTTAAATAAAAAAAAATATTACTCTATTGTCACATGAGATTAAAATTTAATTTATTTAATTAATGTTATGCCATGGTTGTAATATGTTTCCAAGTCGTAAATATAAAAGTTAAGTCGTATTGATTCAAATTTCTTAAAACGTATTATCATCAGGTTTTCACAGTTCAGACAATAAATTCAATAATTACTATTTGTAAGTTCATATTATAAGGCTCGATCAAATTTTCTTACAAATTAATTAAATCTCTTCACCTTACACAATGAAATTCGGGAAAAAAAGGAAAATTATGAACAATTAATCAAACGACGGTTCAACCGATTTACTCTAGTGTATGTATATAACATATATGTAACATAATAAAAAATTTGCTATTACCCTATAATTAGAAATAACGATCTATCGTACGTCCAGCACAAACACAGTACATATTAACTTCAATACTCCTAAACGGTTCCAGACAATTGAACGCGCACAATAGCCCCACTTGTTGGTACCAACAATAAAAAGTTGAATTGTGGTCACCATGTTTTGAGTAACCAGTGACGGTTACCATCTTTAATGCATTTGTGGGATAATATGTACTAGAAATATTGATTTGATTTAAAAAAAAATGCTATAAATTATACTACTTATAAGCCAGTTGTAGCGCAGGGGTCCAACGGGGTGACTGTAAAAGCGACATGGTCTGGGTTCGCCAGCTACTCGAGGAAATTAAATATTTAATTTTATTGCTTCCACAATTTGGCGGAAGATGAGGAACGAAAGTGAAATAATAAAAAGTTGTTAATTCCTTTTTCAAAAAATCATCCAATTATTTTTTTTTTTTTTAATTTCTTTTCAAACGCTAATAATAGAATACAGTTCAGCATGTTTTATTATTATTCTATAACCATCTATGTATATTGCAATCTCTAGTAGGCATAGACAACTTTGCGATAAGGCCATTTACGATCCATTTACTTTAAGGTTAAGGCCATTTAAGGTCCATTTACTGCTAAATAAAAACTGTGTGAAAAAGAAAAACCGGCAGATCTTTACTTTGCATTTTGACTAATCAGATCAGAGAAATATCTGTGTTGTAGTTATAAATTTTCCTAAGTATACGATCGAACCTATAACTATCGCGTTTAGCAAACATTTACTTTATTACCACAGCGCCGAATAAATATGTATTATTGCTTCTAATAACATTATTTTCAAAACAAAATACAAAATAGTTAAGCTTAAATCACTACTTAAATTATACTTCATTTAAAAACAAATAAAAGTTTAAATGATAGCAATTACATCGTGTCTGAGCTTCATAAAACAGCAAGAATATCGACCTAATAAAATCTTTTACAACATTACTACAGACAATTGAGTATTTAGAATTTTACATAATATTAATAAATAGATAAAATGTGGTCACAGCACAGTAAGCGGTATTATATTATAGCCCCAATTGTGGTGTTATAAACTTTTAGAATTTTCGTCTCTCTCACTCTCTCTCTAACTCTTAGAGACAAACAAAGCAGGCGAGAACTGCGTTTTCATAAATCGTTTAAAATGTATAATAATATTTTTTTAAAACTATTGGGTGCTATTTAGTGCATGTTTAGCTATGGGCTCGGTTCGGTATGAGTATGCTTATGGGTTCAGTTGACACTCGTGCGTCTAAAAATTGGAAAAAGTAGGTATATATGTACAAACAATAAATTATATCAAAATTAAAGAAATTAAAACCCACAAAATATATACAAAAACTACTTTTGTGATTTAACACTATTATTAATCAGTATGAATACTGTGAAAATTTATATAAAAAATATGCTCATTTAAGTTAGTTAAGCGTGGGAGATACATGAAGATAAAACAAAAGAAACTAATTGATAGTATGTACTTATGTTTCAAGCATTGTACATTTTATTATTTACCTCCCACAACCTAATGAATATTTTAAAAATATAATAATATATACATTGTTTTCAGCTTCACGCTGTACAACGCAGGTAACAGGTTAGGTAGAGGGAGCCTAGTGTTAAGACACTCCTTTTCCCACGCTTTATAGCTTCCGGCAATACCCACATGAAATTACATCTTGGTCCAAACGGCGAAAAAGAAAGCCGATCTCCTGAGCGCTCTCTTTGCTTTGAACACGACTTTGAATGACCAAGGAACAACGCCGCTGACCATTTCGCGCTACCAGAGCTCAATGCCTGAGGTCAAGTTCAGGCAAAAAGCTGTTAGGCTAGCTAGGGCCAGATGGTATCTCCCCTTAAGTGCTCCGTTCATACACTACTGAGCTAACCGGTGCTACCGGTGCGGTTTCGACACTCTTACTCAGTCGGCGTCGTCCCAGACTCGTGGAATAGCGCTCTTATTCGCCCAATCTCGAAGAAAGGCGATGATTCCGATACATCTAACTACAGACCTATTGCTATCACCTATCTGTTCTCAAAACTCATGGAGAGCATCATAAATAACTAATTCTTAGCTTATCTAGAGGATCAACGATTGAATGATGACCGTCAATATGGCTTCTGCCATGGTCGCTCATCCGAGGATCTTCTGGTTTACCTAACCCTTCGCTGGGCTGCGGCTATTGAAAGCAAGGAAGAAGGCCTGGTAGTTAATTTAGCGTAGACCTTCGAGTGTGGCATGGGGCGCTCCTTGCTAAACTTGTTTCGAACGAGTACCAGTTCGCGGCCATCTGGAAAGCAAGGATAAATTGGCCTCAAAGAAATTGGGGGTCACCAACAAAGAGTGAGACAGTACTTCACGCCAAAACACTAATTGGCCCTGTATAGGGCCCAGGATCGGCCTCATATGGTTCTATTCTTATCTATGAGCTAGTGCACCTCAGTATCAGCTTGACCCATTTGATCGCATACAACGTCTCCTCGCTGTGCGTTCTCTACCGCATTTATGAAGGGGAGTGTTCTGGGGAACTGTTTAACCTGTTACCTGCCACTGAATTTTTAACTGCACATTACATTACAAATCAAAATATCCTTTACCTAGATACGTGGCAGTTCACTACTGTGCAGCAACGCATCTGTAGCTCCTACGATGTTACACGGGGTCATGGGCGGAGGTGATCAGATGACCCGTACGCTCGTTTACCTTGTCTTCTAAACACCAGAGCAAAGAAAATTCAAATATTAAATATTTTATTTCCTAGAGTGGGAATCGAACCCACAACCTGTTTACAGTCACATGCTATTAACCCCTGTGACACGACTGAACTCCATAATACATATATACATATATTCACATATTTTTTAAAATTTAGATTAATTATAGTATAAAACAGAATATTAAATCACTTTATATCTAAGATATATAAAAAAATACTTTCAAAATAACGAAAAGAAACTATTCTATCTACAAAATAAGTCATCTCTATAGAAAAACCCATCTAGAAAGTTTCAAATACCAATTTATCACCCTTAAAGTAATACGGACCTTAACAAATAGCACTTATATTTCACAAGCGCTGTCAATTTGCGAGAGTCATTTTTAAAAGTCCCCTCAGTTGTCCTTTTAACACGATCCGGTACATTGGCGTCGTGGAGGAAACTTAGTTTACTTTGTCCTAGGAAATATAAATTAAATTTTATTTTAGCCGAACCGACTAAAAGTGAAATTACTATTATTTTTTATTTATTAATTGAAATATTAAGGCCAGTCGTGGCACAGGGGCGCGTGTTAATGTAAATTTAATTAAATAAAAAACAAATATTCTGTTACAACAACAGGATAGATTTTTAATTAAACACAGTTGAAATTAAAACAATATAAGTTACAAGTAAAGTAAACCATGTCGTGATTTATTAATAAAGTTTAATGGAGCCTGTTTTTAGGGCTCCGTACCTTGAATGGAAAAACGGAACCCTTATAGGATCACTTCGTTGTCCGTCTGTCAAGCGGAATTATCTCGAGATGACGTGGATGTTGATTTAAAATTATTATGAAACATGCAAATCACAGAAAAAATCATACTTCTAAGTCAACACGATTATGCATTTATGCATTTTGCAGCATTTTATATGAAGTTCGCCACGTAATTGAAACCTATAGGATACTTCTCGTGGACTTACAATTATTTAGCAAGAAATGAGTACGGTAGAGAACTTGTTGTTTAAATAAGGGAAGAATTCAAAAAGTTAAAACTTACATATGTATATTTCATAGACAAAAATCATTAGAAACCACAAAGTTAAAAGTTAACTACACTTACCGTTGACATACAATATTGAAATTGCTGCAGAACCCTCAGTACGCAAGTCCGACTCGCATTTGACTGGTTTTTATGCACTGAATTACATCAAGATTTTTTATGCCTTTTCACATTTCTTATAAATGTACATTTATATAAACATGTGATGTTGAAAAGCTTTAAAAAATACTTCTTCAATTTTAATTCTTATCTAATACTAGCGACCCAGTTTCACGTAAACTAGATTACACTGCCAATGGCAAGTATGCTAAAAGCTAATTTCGCTTTATAATCAAGCAAGCTTAAGGGAATTCGCAATAAATAAAATCATATCTTTTATAATAATTATAAATAAATATGTTGAAGGAAATTTTCAAGTCTTATTCAACTATATATTAATATATTTTTCTTCATTTGTTTATTTTTAGCGCTATAAGAAGAAAAATGCCAACCCGCACTATCTATAACTTACCTCGAAGACCACCAAAGTAGAAAGTACCTACTATATTTAATTTTTTAAGCATCATTTTTTAAAATTAAATCACATCCTGACTTACTTAACAATTGCAATAAGTATTTCGGAGCATAAAAACTAAATTGGGAATGGAATCGGTTGCGCCCTGCCATCAACATAAAACATTCTCATCACGTCCAACAGAAACGTATTGTTGAATTGTATTGGACTCGCGTTGGACTGTATTTCTCAAACGTATTTCGTTTTCGAAACAATAGTGCAAGTTAACATTGTAAAGTCAGCCAATTATAGCCAATGTGTTCGCCAAAGTAAACTTGTTGTTTACTGTTTCTTTATTTGATTTATTATATATTTTTAGAGCTAACTTCATTTTTGTTACCTTTTCCTTCCTTCCTTTCACCTTCTCTCAATTACCTATAGTGTAATAAGACAGTCCGCCCCCTACTTTCCGTCAAATTCTGGAGGCATTGTGTGTTGTGTGGCGGAACTCAACGCCGCGCTTTGCCTCGACATCAGAGCTAAGAAGTGGAAATGTTAAATATTTCATTTTCTCAAGTGGAAATTTAACACACAACCTGTCGAGTTTACGCTAGTGCCCCTGCGCCATAACTGGCCTCAAAGAAAATATTATTGAATATAATTAACTCTTTGAACGTGATTCGAACTCGCTATAAGCTACTGCGCTAGAATAATCTATTTTTTTTTTATGTTTGCTTAGTGACTTTGCAGTAAATACATGTAAGTATACTTAAATCAAACTCTTAGTTTACGTCTGAGAAATCAATATTTTTTTTCATATTAAGATTTAAGTTATTGTTGCACAACGGTGACCAGTATAATAAATATATTATTAATAAAATTAATAAAAACGTTGATTTATTCGCTTAAATTATACACATAATGTTAAAAAACTGATTAGTAAGTAATTTATATTATTTATACAAATTTATGCAGAATTACTATTTCTCGAAATTCCATATCTTAAAATTTAACGATATATAAATAGTTTGTTTAAAATACAACGGTGCCGATACTGTACGGGTGTTCGTACAACTTGTCTAACCACGTCTCTGACTCGCTCCCGACCCTCATGCGTTATTCATTAATTGCTGGAAACTTTAGGAATTTAACGCTATGTTTTAATTGGTTTTCTTGAAAATATTAGGTTATTTTAAAATATGAGGTCGTCATGGCGCAGGGGCACAAGCGTATGAGACTGTAAACGGCGGTTATGAATTCGATTCCCACTTAAGAATTATTATTTATTGATGTTTTCTTTTCTTTGCTCTGGTACCGAGAAAAACAAACGAGAAAGTGGACAACGGAGTGTATTACTAGACTAGGTAACCTCTGCCTACCATAATATATCCAGTAAGTTAAAAAAATAAGGATTACGTGTAGTCGTCATGGCGCAGTGGTCCACCAACTGATTAAAAACACAGTGATTATGGATTCAATCCACTCAGGAAATATTTATATTTAAAACGGTTTGTTTTCTCGCTTTAATAAGACAAATGCAAACACTTGGATTTAGGCGGAAAATGGAATACGAAGTGAGACGACTCTAGGTAATCTCTACCTAGCCTGTAATGCAGAAAAAAATACGTACCCATTAAAGCTTATTGTAATTTAATCTGCAATCGTGGGTACACAATTCAATCTACGGAATAATGAAAAATAAACATACAATAATAAAAAGTATTTAAAATATGATGTACATTTAATAAAAGTACGAATATATAAACAATGTTAGGAAATAAATTGTAAGTAATTAAAAATAAATCATATAAAAAACTAATCTCACGCTTCATTGAGACAACAGAATTTGTTAAAACGAGGTCAAACTTTATGGTCATCACAGGGTGTCGTCTTACCTTCGGACTCCGTCAGATAAGGTAATCTATGTAAAGTTGTCAAGTGAAATGATTATATAAAAATAAAAAATCGATGACTTGAATGTTTAAATTTTATTATAAATGTAGTTTTTAACGCCGGTTGTGGCGCAGCGGCACGAGGTGTGACTGCAAAACCGACTGGTTGTGGGTTCGATCCCCACTCGAGGAGATGAAATATTTACTTAAATTAATATTTCCATTTCTTCGCTCTGGTGTCGAGGTTAAACGCGGCGTTGAGTTCTGCCACTCAACACGCAATGCCTCCAGAATTCGGCAGAAAGTGGGGAACGGAGTGTTAACACTAGGTTCCCTCTGCCTACCCTGCTGCCTATATATATATATATATATATATATATATATATATATAGAAAGACCTAGTTACTTGCATCAATTTGCATATCTCTGTTAAAACCAACTCAACCATGAAGACAGTTCAACAATGCTTGTAATGAAATATATTATTTCACAACACAATAGCAAACTACCACAATAATATATAATAATCTATACTTATAATAAAATCGTAACGAATTGGTGTCTGAATGGGGAAGATATAAATCAGCTTCACGCTGTATCCCGCACACAGCAGGGTAGGCAGAGGGAACCTAGTGTTAAGACACTTCATTCCCACTGTAACGGCTACATTACTATTACCGATGACATTTTTTCTTATACTATATCTTCCGCATATAGACACCAAAACAGTGATTCTTTAAATTTTTATGTTTGTCTGTGCCTTTGTATACTCTAATCTCAGCAAGTACTTAACGGAATTAAATTAATTTTCACTATTCTGTTTTGGCAAACTTACCATAACATTTAGTGATTGTTTTATTTCAATAGGTTCACAAATAAATAAATTAAGGAACCTAGTGTTAAGACACTCTCCAGTAAGTCCCCAATTTCGCCGAGTTCTAGAGACATTGCGTGTTGATTGGCGGAATTCAACGCTGCGCTTTGCCTCGACACCAGAGCGAAGAAATGAAAATATAAATATTTACTTTCCTCGAGTGGGAATCGAACCCATAACCAGTCGATTTTACAGTCACACTTTGTGCCTCCCTATCACGACAGGATTGAATTGCCCAAAACTTTACCTATCGATATATGTATATTGTCCATAAAATGATAATGTTATTAAATCACAATAGTACTTGAAATAAGATAAATAAGCGGGCGAAACCACGCGGGTGTCACTAGTCGACAATATAAAGCAATTCTCATAACAGAAATTCCGCAAAAGCAGCATTAAAACGCCTTTCAAAGTAGCTGAGCTGCAAAGATAAGTATAAAACATATATATATCAAAGATTGCACTCAGAGACCAGTGACCGGCTGCGGGCGGCGCTCGCTCTAATTCTAGTCCATCATTCAACTCACAGTTATAATAGCCGCTTTAGTTATTGTTCGGAATGGAACTGTCTTAAATCATTATGCATTCTAGAGATATCGCAAACTAAATTATACTAAAATATCCAAGTGAATGAAATTTCAAATCAAATCAACTTCACGCTGTATCCCGCACACAGCAGAGTAGGTAGAGGGAACCTAACGTTAAGCCACTCCGTGCTCCACTTTCTGCCGAATTCTGGAGGCATTGCGTGTTGAGTGGCAGAACTCAACGCCGCGCTTAACCTCAACACTAGAGCGAAGAAATGGAAATATAAATTTAAGCAAATATTTCATCTCCTCGAGTGAGGATCGAACCCACAACCAGTCGGATTTACAGTGACACCTCGTGCCACTGCGCCACGACTGGCCTCAATGAAATTTTATTTTCATATTAAGCTGTGTAGGACAAGTGGCTGTGTATGATAACGGCTACGTTCAGCTCGTATCATGAATTGCACGAAGCTTCGAGCGCTAAGTTTAGTGTAATAGCACACGGTCATCTCAGTACAGCGATTTCTATTCGAAGATTAAGTTGAATTTGTCTTATTGTTTTTATAATATTACTAGCAGACCCGGACGCGGCTTCGCCCGCTTGAACTATACGAATGCTTATTAGATATATTTATAAAATTGTTTTTGAAAATATCTAACTAATTTAAATGAAAAAAAAAAATATAAGTAAACGTAATCATATTAAAATATTAATAAAAAAACTAAACAAAACCAGCTACATTATTAATATCATCAGTATCATCAGTTACATTAGATATGATAAGTTTTGCAAGCAATATCAAATAAAATCCCAAAAAACTAAAACTATAATTTATTAAGTGTATAACACTTGTATAGATAACCATCCAACCGAGATGAAATAACCAACAATTCTTTCCTTAAATAATAAATACTTAAATAATATTATGCCGATGCCGCGCAGAGCCGCCACTTACACCACACCAAGAAATTTATGAAAATCTAACTAATCTACTACTCGAATAAGCGAAGATACTTATTTATACATTCATAGTACTTTCATGGTATTATTTAATGTTCATAAAAAATGTAAATTATAAAATATTATATTTTTACATTGTTTGTTTACATTATATCTATAAAGTTTTGGTTTTATATCAATAATAAGTATTAAAGAACTAATTACGCTGCACGCGTTGCTACACCACCAACTAAGGAAAGACATTACACAAATATTCAATTCACTGAGCCATTTTATTGATTTGTTCATTTCGAAAAAAAATGATGGTACCAACTCTGTAACCTTCGTGGGCTTTGCTAAAGATCATCCACATGATCAAATGCATGGTTTACGATTCTATAAAAAACAAACAGACAAACATTCATATTTTTATACATAAAAGAAAAGTATAAATTAATTATAAACAGCAAATAGTTACATAAAAATTTACAGCAGTTCGAAAATATATGAAAATTTATAATACCGTCAAAGTCACCTGCCCGTTCGCGTCGGTCATACTATGCCGCTCGTAAGCTAGGTCATTTCGAATCAGTGATATCTCCTGAATTATTTATTGCAATGTTTTACAATAAACTATAATTTCAATCTAGATGAAATGCTAAAAGTGACTATTATATTCATTTTCATAAGGATCAATATCAAATTATAGAAAATACATACAACAAAAACCCGATAAATATAAAGTAAAATAATTAAAATGGTTACTTTTGCTCAATCTTTAGAGATAAACATATGCCATCGCGGACTTTTTTAAACATTATTTAAAGAACAATATTTTTATTAAACATTGTTTTTATGTATCTCATAAGGTTGGGTCAGCGCACGCTATGTATGCGTTAAGCAAGCTCATTTTGGGTGACGTTTTCTTATAACAACAATCAAACTTAGCAAACCGTTGCTTAGCAACGGTCGGTTGTTATTAAGATGGCAGAATAAATTGCTTGTCAAATTAAAAAGTATCTTAATATATTAGTATATATCGACAACATTACAAATATGAGAAAAAAAAGTAACCTATGTTCATCCGAAGACCCTCAAGTATCTCTATATGAGTATTTTATCATAATTGAATTAGCGGTTTGGCCCTGATTGCGTAAAAGACAGACAGACAGACAGAGTTACTTTCGAATTTATAATATAGGTATGGATTCAAATTTATTATTTTTAAACGTTTTTTTTCCTAAGTGTTATTCCACACTTAAAAAAGAATTAATTATCTAAACTGATAGTAGTTATATAAACATTTCGTGCACTAATAATCGGAAAACGGAACGAGATTGGAAGTGTCTTAATGTGAACCAGAGTGTCTTAACACTAGATACCCTCTGCCTATCACGCTATGTGTGAGATAAAGCGTGAAACTAACAAAAATACAAACATTCATACTTTACATATAAGAATAAAAAAAATATTTCTTAGCAGATTAGCACCTAATTACCACCGACGGCTAACCAGAAACAAGGAAACCTATATTTAGCATTTCACTACAAGGTGCGGGTCGCACCGCCTCATTAAATAAAAGCCTACAGCGCGACACAAGCAGTCTTTACTTAACTTTATGGTTGACCTCGTTATTTTTTATTATTTACCCTTTTCCATCTTTTTATCTTTTAAGGACACAATGGAATTGTTTTTTCTGATTTCATTATGTGAGCCCTACTTCATTTTTTTTAATAAAAGTGCTCTCTTTTAATTTTAATCACCCATTCCAACATTTACTGCTAAGAGAAGATCCATTAAGATATTTATTTTGATAAAGTACAAGCCATAAAATTTTCTGATTACAAAAATGTAAGTGATAAAGGATATTTTACACCAATTTTTATTACACTTTGAGGAAAATAATTAAAACCACAATCCACGCGGAACGTCAGACACGCTTGAAACTTGTTGTTTCACAATTAGACAAACAAACATCGTATATAAATTACCACTTTACAAAATATTGTCCTTTTGAAAAATTAAAAATATATGTATTAACCAAGCAAAACTCGTCCCACTCGCACACCGAGGGTTCCATATGAATTTCAGAGTATGTAGTATAAATAAAAAAAATATTATTCCGAATTTTTTCCTATACCGCAAGATTTCACTTCTTACCAAAATTTCAAAATTAAATGTCTACGAGAAATATCCTATAGGTTTTGAGAACCCGGCGAATAAAATTGGCTTAAGTTTGCGAGCGTATGCGTATGCATTTTGTATGAAATGAACTACAAATATAAGTGTGGTTTGGTTTTCTTTTTTTATATAAAATACCTATTATGAATCCTTTCCTTTATTTGTTTTGTAAGTTCTCACTTCATGCCAAATTTAATAACTGTAGGTCCACGGAAAATATAGGTTATGATTATACAGCGAATTTCATACAAAATGCAGTAAAAATTATGCATAAATGCCCGTATCCTTTCATTGCAATGACTTGGAGACTTGATTTTTTCTATGCTCCGAACTACTGTAGACCTTAATGTTTTATAATAATTTCAATTTGACAGTTGCACCGACTGACAACAAAGTCATCATAAAAAGATTCCGGTTTTAAACTTTGAGGTACGGTACCCTAAAAATAAGTAAATCTAAAGTAAATTCAAACATATTTTACTTAACTACTACTTAGTTTAGTCGTAAGTTTTGTAATAATTGACAAATTTTGCCTACGCCAACCTACTTCCTGGAAACAATAAGTTGAAACGTTCAATACCAAAACGAACAAAGCGCACGCGTCCATTGTCAAACGTAACTTTGCCGATATGGACCCTTGACTACTCGCAGCATTGCCAATACAAAGTGTGATTTAGCAGTAAGCTTTAAACGGTATCTTCTACTATATAGTGAAATACTTGTAATTGTTTTACAGACACTGTTATAACGTATTTAAGAGAAGTCCCACGATAACTGATAGTTGTAGGTTCAAATTCCACATTAATAGATAATAGACTAATGTAAAACGAAAAAGGCCAGTCATGGCGCAGAGCACAAGCGTGTTATTGTAAAGGCTACATACAGGCTGTGGGTTCGATTTTGTCTTGGGAAACCTTTTTCATACACTGCTTCATGCTACCGTGCCACACGTGGGATACAGGGTTATAATGAGTATAAAAGAGTTGTTGGTGTTATTTAACAATTTCTCCCTCTCTCTTTCTCTCTCTTAAAATAAAGCGATATCGCACTAAGCCCTCTATACCTTCTCTAAAGTAAAATATGCACATTTACATATTATTTTGTTATTCAAAATACCGCAAAGCAAGAAATTTTAATATACAGAAAAAATTCCCACGACTGAACAGCAGTCCTTTCCAACAATAATTCAAAATTGAACAAAGGGCACGCGTTCATTGTCAAACCCTCGCGCTCTATCGTCGATCTGAATCCGTAATGCGAATGAGAATGGTATCAATTATATTATACACGAATGTGGGTAGTTTTTTTTTATTGTCATTTTTTATTTATCTACCAGTATTAAAAATATATTTTTTTATAACGGGGAACGGAGTGTCTTAGCACTAGGTTACCTCTGCCTACCCTGCTGTGTGCGGAATACAGCGTGAAGCTGATCTGATTTTATTTATATATTTTTTTTTAATTTCACGCTGTATCCCGCATACAGCAGGATAAGCAGAAGGAGACTAGTATTAAGACAATCCGCTCTCCACTTTCCGCCGAATTCTGGAGGCATTTTGTGTTGAGCGGCGGAGATTAACACCACGCCTTGCCTTGACACCAGAGCAAAGAAATTAAAATATTTTATATTTCATTTCCTGGAGTGGGAATCGAACCCACAACCTGTAGCCTTAACAGTCACACGCTTGCGGCCCAGCGCTACGAATGGCCTAAAATATTTTTTTTATATAAAATAAAATAAGCAGTTATAAGTTTTTTCGTTAAAAGTGTAATTATCATTGATGCCATCACGTTATCGTTACATATGTATGATTATAGTAAATCATTTAGGAAATTGTTAATTATTAATTGTCAGGCCAGTCATGGCGCAGCAGCACGAGGTGTGACTGTAAAACCGACTGGTTGTGTGTTGTTCTGTGGTTGAATTCTGCCACTCAACACGCAATGCATCCAGAATTCGGCAGAAAGTGAGTGTCTTGACACTAGGTTCCCTCTGCCTACCCTGCTGTGTGCGGGATACAGCGTGAAGCTAAAAAAAAAAAAGAAAAATTATAACACAATGTACTAAAGATATGCCTCTATTACGCAGGTGACTATTGTTGACCCGCAAAAAGCTTATTCGGCAAGTGAAAAAAGGTCGAGTGGAAAAAACAAAACCATAGAACAATGGCAAAGAATTTACCATAAAATTTTTGAGGACCCTTAATAAAAAGTAACACTTCCGCAAAAGGATAATGCAAAAGTTAAAAATAGGCGAGTGCCATTATAATATTTTAAAAAATATAGAAATAAGAGTTTTAAGTAAACTGAAACATAAATCGTTATATGTATGTTTGTACATATTATATCTATACCAGAACTAAAAGGTGTAGATAAATAATATAATTAATCCAAAAAATATATAATTTATAAAAAAATATTATAAATATAATTTATAACATTATTTCATTTATAGCTTACGATAAATACAATCTTACAAATAATAGTTTAGTTCAGTTCTTTAATTACGCGTTCCGTTCACATAAAAAATATTAGAGTGACGTAATATACCGTATGTAAAACGCAGCACAGCAGATATAAAATAATTTAATAATTATAAATAATCATTGTGTATCATAATTTAAAATAAATAATAACATAATTAATATTTTAATTATTGTAAAATACTATGTTGGCTGAATAAGCTACTGTCAATGTCAAATACAAGGAAAGAAAAGAAAGAGAGGGGAAATGGCGGACGCGTCTGAGGAAGGATGGATGTTAAAATTTTTAGAGAAATTTTAATTTATATTTAATATATATTTAGTTATATTTGAAAATTAAAAAGCATGTGATTATGTCTTTAATTGTGATATAAGTATTCGAGGCTACTAAGATAAGTTATAAGTGCTTTCACTATTTACGATTGTTTGTTTCGGAATACTTCGTCGGTAAGTTTTTAATAGATTAATTATTAAAACAAAGAAGAGTGATATTAATGCATATAATGCCGTCAATATCCAGAGATAAATATTATTTATTTAGTAAATGAAAATAAATACATGAAGACGTTTTTATGAGGTATGTAAAATTACAATTATATTAATGTACGCGGAATGCCTGCCGCCATCTTTTTTAGATGCGCGTATGTGAATTGTGAAATGAGAGTTAAATAGCTTTGGTGACTTATAAGTACTAATAAATGTAATGTATATATATTAATATACTATATCTTTTAATAATTATTTAACATGTTACTATAAAAGGAAATATAAATATAATAGTATCATTTATAATATGATATAAAATTATTATATCAAAATACGCATTATTTATAATTTATAAATATTATATATATGGGTTTATTTAATGTCCTAAAAAAGTAAACTGTCAATATATTTGATTAAATAGCATAAAGATATTAGATAGTAACAAAATATTAATTATTTACGCTTTATACGACTGTTAGAGTTCATTGACCCTATGTTTTACTATTAAGTAATATTATAGTCACAACCGACTGCTACTTGGCGATATAACAGAAAACTAAAATTCTTACATGAAATAACTAACCTTTAATGTTTAAAATAAAACAGAGCTATAAAATATATAAACAAATATACAATTTTACGTTCAAATTGAAATATAAAAAACTTTCATTGTTTAAAATAAAACAAATTCTAAATCCAGTAAAATATAAATAAACAAATATAAAATTTTACGTTCAAATTAAAATATGCAAGGGAAGAAAAATATTTTAAATTCCTGCATTATCCATTAAAACACACAGCGGAGAGTGTAATTTACAAAATAACCGTAACAATTTTCCTTCTTTGATAGCGTCTATTCGACCCCATTCTTTCCGTTGTTACCCGCTTTGTGAGTACATTCCGAATATATTCTGCATTTCCAGTTGTTTTTCTGTTTTCGCTTACCTACTATATTTTATTTACTTTGTAAACCGTAGGTAAATCAAATAAAGGAGCTGGTATAGAGAAAATAATGAAAAATACTCCTTTAAACTAAATAATTGATTAGTTGAAGCAAGTCGTGGTGCAGCGGCACAAAGTTTGTTTTCAGACGCGATAGATTATAGGTTCTATTCCCATTCCAGCTCTAGTGCCGAGCGAGGGAAAAAGTATATAGAAGTGTCTTAACACTAGGTTCCCTCTGCATAACCTCCAGTGCGCAGAATACAGCGTGAAGCTAAAAAAATAAATAATAATTTATTTGATATAGTTGAATATGTCATTAGCGCTGAAATAAAAAATGTTTTCTATATAAATAAAGTATACTTATATTTATTGGAGAGACCAATCGCCGTATTTTATCTAAAACCAAAGATATAACAGGTGACAAATTTTTAAAATGTAAAGATTCTTCTGATTGAGTGCATCGTCCCTAATACTGTAGCTATATTTACTCAATAACTTATTATACCAATTTCATTTTTTATATTATTAATAATAATATTGAATTACACGAACTATCAACCTGATTGAAACATACATATTAATAAGTAAAAAAATATTTAAATTTATTTCCCAAACCGTCGCCGCTCGCATATCTCGTAATCAGATTCCAGTTTAATTAAATCAGTGAGTTACGATCGTATCGAATAGTTACCAACTCCGGATATGAAACTTCCATCGTGGATATCATTTGTGAAATATTTTCGAGAGTTAAACATTGCATGTTTGAACTACTACGGTTTTGAACTAGTCAGTTATTAAATATTCTTGATTGTTTTGTAGCTAAGAGATATGTGTATCATGTATTTGTATTTGTAGAACCTAAATAAAAAAATATAAATAATAATAATAAATGTAAAATTAACTAGAGAGGCGTCGTTGTGGCGCAGGGGCACAAGGGCGTGACTGTAACGCGACGGTTGTGGGTTTGTTCGCCACTCGAAGTAATGAAATGTTATTTATAAATATTTTCATTTCTTTGCTCTGGCTGCAAGGCACCAAAAAATGGCGGAAAGTGGGGATGTAGATTAAGCTGCATTCACTTCTGAAATTAAAATTGATCTTGAATCACTGGTATTACGACCTTTGGTAGAAAGGTAGAAATGCTGCAGGGCCTGCCCTGAAGTACGCGTAAACTTGATAACTTGCAGGAGGATCATGATCCGGATATTTTTTTGCGTTTATATTAATGTATTGTTTAATCTTTTTTCCTCCTAATAAATTAATTCATAGAGATTTATATAGCAAATAAATTCTTAGATTCATCTATAACTTAATAGTAGCACAAAAAAATCGGTGAAGCGTGAATCGTACTGACCCACCGACAGTTCTGTAACAATTTTACGATTGTACTCTTAGGTAACCGGGAAGTGTAATATGAAAGTTGACAAACTTAAGTTGTGGGCGTGTGCACAAATTTTCTACGAAATAAACTAGAAATATAGATTTGAAATTGTTTATTTATTAATAGGTATATAAATATCACGATTTTTATCCTGAAAATTCTCACTTCTGGCCAATTTTCAAAATTCTAGGTCAACGGAAAAGCTCCTATGAATTTCATTTAATATTCGGCAAAACTTTACTGTAGATTTGAATATTTGATATTAATTTCAGGTTAACAGAATTATGTGATCTAAAAAAAAAGACAGACTGACAAAACAATAATTCTGTAAGGGATCCGATTTTTTCGAAATATGGAAACTTAAAATCATATACGATATTAAATATAAAATACTGCAATTCGAAAGTAATAGGAAAGGAACAGGAATGTGCGCGTGCCTGCTATCTTTACACTGAGTCTGCGATCTCATTTCACGGTTACTACTAGTATATCCATTTTATTAAATGTAAACGGGAACATAATTACTATGATCCTTGAACATACTATAAATGAATCTAAATTATAACTATCTTTTATTAAAAAACACTATTTACATATAATTAAATAAAGAAAATATTTAAGGAATGTTTGTAATTTTGGTTAATTTTTTTGCCATACCATTACGTTAAAGGGTCTTAATGTATGAGGAGCTAATCTTTACCATAGAAAACGCACGTGCTTTGTAAAAAGTGGACTGAGAAGTGGTGTAGTTTAAAAATAAATTTTAAAGAAAATATATGTTTCTACTGAATATTTTCGAAATATTAAACTAATGTAACAGTAAAATAGAAGTCTCAAACGTTTCCTGGTAATCCTACTTACCACTGACCTGCGCACGCGACGGTGTACAGTAACTCGAGACTAGATAAAGCGCTTTGGGCGTGTTCAAGGTGTAAAGCAGTGTTTACGTTAACAATGAAAACTAATTTTTGTCTTTTTTTTATCGTTCTCTCATGTTACTTCACGCTCGGGACTCAACGTCACACTTTATCTTGTTACCAAAGCGAGAAAATTTAAATTATTCATTACCCTTAATGGGAATCGAACCTACCTGTGCCACTGTGCTACGACACTATACCGAATTTTATTAAATACAATATACATACATTTAAAAATTTTGGACCCAAAAGTCAATTTTTTTTTTCTACTGCAATTAATCTGCCTCTCCTTACTAAAGCCAATGAAAAGGCTCCTTTACTCTTGAGTTAAAATAAGGATACCGACCCCTATCTACTAGAAGCTATAAATACTATAATGACATATGAAACCAGCCGCAACACCATTTTGTAATTGTAGTTTTGAGTTTTAACTAGTATCGCGAACTGACTTCTTTGGCTCAAATATATAAGACATTTATATAGGGGAGAGTAACCCATATTGGACCACTTTCGACATTATAGCATAAATCACATGCTCCTTCGGAGCTATAAAAATGCAACAAGGCTCTGGAAGTACCTTATTTCTTTAACTATATAATACCATTCCGTTGGTACCTAATAGTAACATATAACAAACCTAATAGTAACATATAACAAACAGGAACCTAATAGTAACATATAACAAACAGGAAATTTCTAAAGGTCGCCATTCGGTCCAATTCACGCCACCGGTACCATAAATTAAACCACCAGGCCCCTAAATTGGACTAAATTTTAAATTATAGGAATAATTAGGAATTAAGTAAAGGAAAGTTATAACTACGAATCATTATTATTAATATTTATTGTTTAAACATAATCAACACTTTATTTAGGAACATTATCATCATCGTTTAGCTCAACAATAACATCGGAATCATCTGCACTATTGGAAATTGATCTCTTTCTTTTCATAGCCTTCTTCTCTCTCTCTCTCTCTCACTAACTCTTTTAGATTTTTATGTTTTAGTTGTGCTTTCTTTCTTACTTTTATCGATAGCACCTGCCATCTCAAAAGATAAAAATAAATTTAAATTACTAAAAAAAGTAGTTGCATATATACAGACCTTGGTAGTATTGCGATTCGCCACAAAAAATTAAATCATAACCTCTAAAGATTTGTATTATTTTACTAGCACATTAAACAGTATAAAATATTTTTCCTTAAGTAATATTTTACGAAATTGTAACTTACCTTCACAATTCAACAACAACTACGTTGAACAATGTCCTTAGCCAAAAAGCTAAAAAATAATACCAGTACACTACAAAAAGAATTTAATAGCGCCACGGCTATGATACGTGTTCGACGTCAATACAAAATGGCAGAGAGTTGGTGGTGCTACCGTCGCATATTGTGGTGTTGCCAGAAAAATTAAATGAAGTTAATTGACCGAGATATAGCATCGGTCCAATTTAAGCGCCGGTCCAATATTGGTTACTCTCTCCTATATATATTGTTGCAAATTTGTTAGCTATCAAACTTTTCGTGACAAAATTTAAAGAAAAGTATGACTTAATATTGTTTAACTCTTATATTTAACTTTTATGACCATAATTTACACTTCACACTTTTATTTTACTTTTACTTTTATTGTTAAGTTACCAAATGCGAAAATTAAATTTATATTTAAATTTATTTGTTCTTAAGTTAAAAAATTATATAGATCTATCCCACTAGGAGTAGTCTTCATTATTTATTCAGTAATTACCGTCAAGAGATTTAGGCCACTTACCAAGACTTTAGTGTCGTTAGTATAGTGGCGCAAACTTTAGTGTCTAAAGTCTTATCTACAGAAGACGCCTTAACTTATATATTTAGTCTAATCTGAGAAAAGTCTTAATTTCGTCCACGGAAGTTAAATTGGAATACGAGTTATGTGTGACTTTAAATTTCAATACTTAAGTCATTTTCATTTCTCTTCTCTGGCAAGACTAACTGCAGCGATGAGTTCCGAAACTCTAAGTATAAAAAAAGTTTTTTTTGATAATAAAAAATAGAAATATATATAATATTTCTATTTTTTCTTCTATTTTTTAATAATTCACTGAACCCCTGGCGTCTACCCTTCACCGAATAATTAAGACAGATTTAAAACGTTATAACATTATACTCGAAATAAATGAGTTACCACAAACATAAAAAAAAGTATAATAAATTCAACTTTAAAACGAAAAACAAACAATTACATAACTCTTGTAATAAAATATGCTGCTACCGCGCTGTTACTCTCAAAGGCCTTAAATAGTTAGAGATACCACGCATTTTTGAGATAAGCTTGAACAATACATACATACAAAGATATAATAAAGAAAGTCACGAACAAATTAACATATAAATGTGATCTTGGATGCAGTTAAGCGCAAATAAGTGGAATAACGTGTTCATTGATAGTATATTCATTTTTATTGCCCTTTTGTGAGATCTCTACTCATTAGTCGAGTATCGCTCTCGTACAGTTTTGTTGTCGTGTTAAGAAGTAATATCGTTTGTTCCTTTATTTTATTTATTACAATATATTATTTTATTACTTACATTATATTATGGTGTTGTATTATAATTGTTATTTTGTTTTTTTTTCACGCACAACTAAGTAAGTTGATTGTGTTGAAGTGATTCAGCCTTTAGTATTAGTTGACAGTAGTTGTTATTGGTAATTTTTTTGTCTGTGTTATTATCAAAAAATATAACATTTTATCAGTAGGCTATTTTGCTTCTCACTCAATTTGCGCACCAATTCCCGTTTGCTAATTAGCTGTAATAATAAAAAAGTAGTATAGTATATAAAAGATAACGATGTTTCATTTTCGCACTTACATGCCATTGCAAATCATTTATCGATCTAGATCCTGAATTAACACCTCTCGCAAAAAATGTATATACATGTGTGACAGGAAACGCGACAGGTTGTGTGTTCAATTCCCATTAGAGGAAATTAAATATTTAATATTTCCATTTTCTTGGCTCTGGTGTAGAGGCAAAGCGCAGCGTTAGGTTCCGCCACTCAACACGCAATGCCTTCAGAATTCGGCAGAAAATGAGGAATAGAGTGTCTTATCACTAGATTACCTCTGTGTGTGTGATGAAAAAAATATGAAAAAAAATATAAAGTTTAAATTTAAAATTATTAATTAAGTATATAACATGTACCTACCTATATTACAAAATAATACAAGCATTACTCGTATGTCAAATTCCATTAAAGAATAAACATGTTTTATAAGAATATCCTAACCATTTTTCTATAAACAGAATTCGATATTCATAATTTAAATATAATTCTATCAAAAGGCATTTCCATTATCATAAAATGAAAGAGATCGGGCCACCGCTATGTAAATAAAACAAATTATACATATAAATGCCACCTACTAGTTTCTCACACAAACGTTGCAGTAGCTGTTTTTAAACATTAACAAACTTGTATAGATACGACGATTTTATCATATTAATGTCTGAACACGATGCTAAATGGGAATTTTACAAATTTCACACATCAATCCCATTTAACGGGATTATGGTTAACAGTATACGTGATTGAAGCAGAATGAACGATACATAATATGAATAAATTAATATTGGATTCAACTATGAGAACAATAAAAAAACAATAAAATTAATAAGATAATAATATTGAACACCTTGTTCCGTATGCCTGCGTAAAAAAAATAATTTTTCTACCTTCACTAGATACAGGGAGCGTAATTTTAAGACACATTCTCCATTTTTGAGGCCAGTCGTAGCGCAGCGGTGTGACTGTAAAACCGACTGGTTGTGGGTTCAATCCACACTGAGGAGATGGAATATTTACTTAAATGTATACTTCCATTTCTTCGCTCTGGTGTCGAGAACAAGCGCGGCGTTGAGTTCTGCCACTCAACACGCAATGCCTCCAGAATTCGGCAGACAGTGGGGAACGGAATGTCTTAACATTAGATTCCCTTTGCCTACCCTACAGTGTGCGTGAAGCTGATATGATGATGATTCTTCATTTTTCGTCCACCTTCGTCTAATTAGGCGACACCTATTGACTACTTTCATATTCAATAACGTTATTGAATATTTTCATATTCAATAACGTCAATATGGCCGCTGTGGTGCAGCAGCACTGTGTATGACTGTAAAAGTTATACTCTGTGCTGTTGCACCACGGCGTTTGAGGGTTCGATTTCCACTCGGGAGAATGAGCTATTTTCATTTTTTCGCTCTAGTAACAAGACATGCGCGGCGTTGAGTTACTCCACTCAACACGCAATGTCATGAAAATTGGTATCTTTTAACTTTAGTTTCTACTGCCTATTCTGATATAAGACTGAGGTTAAAAAAAATAATACAAACATTTCCGTAGTGATCATCGTATCAACTTATAAACATCATATAGTGAGCAACCGAATTTCAAAAGCGTCATCTAATATTAAAATTTATAAACGAATAAAAGCAATATACGTGAAAGCTTCTAAAAAATGGATACATATTCTGATTTTGTAATAAAGTTAGACACACGACACCAATGTTATAAGCGCTTCTATATCGAGATGAATTTCTCCATAACTCTAACGACTATGCCCAGTCAAACATGCCTCGAGCTGAACGGCATCGATTCAGAATATTCAGCCGTTTTCAAAGGAATGTGCACTCAGCTACTAAAATTATGGAACGACTACCAGCGAATACCACAAAATTTATATATTATCAAAAATGTATATTGAAAACTGACTGAAACGGCAAAGTTGCTTTGTGAGATTGTGATTGTACATTCATGAATATTTAAGGTTCTTCCATTCCATTAAATATTATATTTTTATATTTATCATTTAGAAAATGATATACAAAACAGTGCCATGCAAGATATTGTTGGGAATTTCATAAAATTTTTTTGAACGTCTTCTGTAGCTGTGAATTAAGCAAATTGCTTAAATTTAAATGTTTCTACCTAATTATTCAAATTATTTACACATTATTTAATCCAGTCATAGGGCAAATGAAATATATAATTTTTCCTATTTTCTACGCTCTGATTTCGAGATTAAGCGCGACGTTAAGTTCCGCCACTCAACACGTAATGCCTCTGGAACTTGGCGGAAAATAGAGAACGAAGGTGGGATCTGCCTACCCTGCTGCGTGCAGGATACAGCGTGACGCTAAAAGAAAAATTAGTATAAGCAAGTCACTCAAAGAACGAAAACTAATATACAAATATAAATATATAATAGGAATAAAAGAAATCAACAACAAAAACAATCAATTACCAAAGCACTCGATCACAATCGCTCCATTTCATCATAAAGAAAAATATATAAAACGCAAGAGGGAATCATTCGATCGGGAGAAATAATAGTATGGGTCAAACTCACTAAATAATTACCTTACTCTCTGTATGTTGATTGTTGTATATACCTTATTAAAATCCTTTTTCAGCTCAACGACATCGATATTTCCACAAAAGAATGCTAGTTATGGAAATATAATATTTTCTTAGAAGTAATTGGTTATGAAAGAAATAGAAGAAAACTTTACCTAAGACTAACTTATAAAGCTATGTTAGTGGATAGATGGCCATTGATAGAATTCAGTATTTTATTTTATGCCCCTATGGTCAAATGGATATAACATACTCTGACATCGAATAAATCTACTATCAAACACGAAAAATATTTTTTTCCTTGAAACCAGTAAGTACCTGAGATTAGGGCATTTTACCAAAACCAACAGATATTTTTGTTATCTTTTCAGTTTATGGAAAAAACAGAATTATTCGATTTATGTTTCATTACTTCTTTTTCCACATTACAAAACATGTACAGAGAGAGCCTACTATTGGCTCTCTCTGTACATGTTTTAAACAGTAGGGCCAGATCTTCGGTATTTTATAAAGCTTGAAAGTTTCTGGACTCATACACTCAACACTGGTAAGTACTATCAGGGAATATGAAGTTTAGGTGGTGGTTACATTGGCAATTATTAGATAACTAATATACAAACAATACTACCTAACTTTCGTTAAATAATAAAGCTCAATATTTTTTTAATATTAGTCCCAAAAAAATACAACTATTTTTGACATTTTAGTTACCCAATAACAGCCAATGCAACCACCACCCAAACTTCCATGTTTCCTGATACTTAGCAGTGTTGGATGTATGTGCACAGAACTTTCAGGCTTTATAAAATAACGAAGGTTTGGCTACTATTGGCTCTTAGGTGAATTGTTAAGAAATAAAAAGTATATTAAAGGAATGTTTTAAAATCTTCTAAAGACATAACAACTACTGATAGTTATCCTGACACTCCCAGTAGTTCACGAAGTCCTATAAGAATAATTTGTCCAATATAAATGTTATTTGAGGCCGGTCGTGGCGCAGCGGCACGAGGTGTGACTGCAAAACCGACTGTTTGTGGGTTCGATCCCCACTCGAGGAAATGAAATATTTACTTAAATTTATATTTCCATTTCTTCGCTCTGGTGTCGAGGTTAAGCGCGGCGTTCAGTTCTGCCACTCAACACGCAATGCCTCCAGAATTCGGCAGAAAGTGGGGAACGGAGTGTCTTAACACTAGGTTCCCTCTGCCTACCCTGCTGTGTGCGGGATACAGCGTGAAGCTAATAAATAAATACATAAATAAAATAAATGTTATTGAAGTTCTACTTGTAGAGCGATACCAATTATTCTGACCTCCATCATTCAACATGGATCGGGGACGCCGCGCCGGTTCACCATTTTCAAAGGTTCCAATTACTTTTTTGAGCTATATTGTGAAAATACTCGAATTTATGGAAGATAGTTACTATAAAAAAATGTAAGTCTGTTTTCTAATAATGACCATCGGTTGACGCCGTCGTAGCGCAGTGGCACAACGTGTGATTGTAACGCGACGGTTCGGATTCGGATTCGATCCCCACTCGAGGGAATGAACTATTATATATTGATATTTTCATTTCTTCTCTCTGGCACCAAGGCATAAGCCCGGCGTTGAATTCCGCCGCTATGCCTAAGAAAATTCGGCAGAAAGTGGGAAACGGAGTGTCTTAACACTAGTTTCCCTCTGCTTGCTCTGCTGTGTGCGGAATACAGCGTGAAGCTGATTTTAATAATGACGGTATTATATAAAAATCGAATTATATTTTATTACAATCAACAATAAGGCAACTAAATATAATTATATAAAAAAAAACAGTAAAATAACTGTCACCTACATATTTCAAAGTATTAAGAAAATTTTATAATTCTTATTTGTAATGGAAAGAAATAAATATTACACAAATTTTACACGACGAAGATTTTTTACGTACCTGCCTTACATAGCGATACATTAGACTACTCTAGCGAAGATTTGTGGTTTATCGAATCGGATGTAATGGTTGGACTCATGCTCAGCGTGTACACGCCACTGGCTTCCATTTCAAATATGCTTGCTTCTTTTTGGTTTCTTATATGCTATATATAAAACTTCAGTACCTTTGCTACAAAATATTTAATATTAATGAACATATTAATTGTAGTAAAATAAAATTATTTTGATTAAATTTGATGGTACCATAATCTTTAGGTTAAAATTTGTGACTTACAAAAGAATGTAGGTTAGGCCACTTAAGCGCTGACGACCTCATTTGAGGGTGCTCTCTTGGATGCACTAGCGAATGTGAAAAGATTTCTTCAAATAAGCAACATTCAGTCAAGTACCATAAAATTTGATCGACTGACTCTCAAGGCTGATTACATTATCTTTGTAGTTCAATATCAAATTTCTATTGGTAATAACTATTAGCTTGGCTTCTTTTTAGAAGAATATATTTGTTCTACAAACTTTAAAAATTTGAATTTAATTATTTATTCATTAAAATTGATGTTATAGCTTCACGCACGCAAAGGCAAGGCAAAGGGCACCTGAGACACTTCCGTTCCCCACTTTCAGTTGAATTCTGGAGGCATTGCCTGGTGAGTGGTGGCTCAACGCCGTGCTTTGCTTTGTTACCTGAGCTAAGAAATTAAAATTTAAAATACATCACATCTTCGAGAGAGAATCGAACCTACAACCTGTAGCCTTTCTAGTCGCACTCAAAAGCGGGTAGGAAATGGAAATAGCTGATCGAAGAGTCGGAATATGTTAACCAAGTTTCAGGCGGCATCTAGTGTATATAATATATTACATCAATATCGTCGGTAAGAAACTTCGGAAAATGGTTATATCGATTTCTGGTTCATAAACCAAAGTAAAATATATGTTTTTAAATATATAACTATATTAATTTCTTACTATGGAACTGACATTTAAATTAAATACAGTTAATAAAATTATTGTATATATCAAGAGATGTAAAACGAACTTATATGTAAAATAACGAGCTCACTATAATTGTATAAAATTTATCATCAAAAACTTATAAATTTCACTATCTGACTCCATTTTAAGGTACAAGAAACGTAAGAAATTAAATACTTTAATACGTGTACGAGAAATCGAATCTCGAATTGTGAACTCAAATCCAACTTTAAAATTATATTAGATAAGATTAAAAACCCAATAAAATGAAATATTTGCTCATGCATATCACGCAACATGCTGTAATAATAAACGTATAGTGAGAAATAGTCTTTTTTTACTTTACGTCCATTTTAAAGATTTAAAATAACACAAATAGCATTTTTATACAATAAATAATTCTTATATTATGTATAAATAAATCTTATGGTTATATTATTCATATTCTGTATGTATTCAACCAGGCTCAAAAGCTCTTGAGGTTTTCTGACATTGTATTTTAAATTCATCTCGTGCTCGGCATTGGGAAAGCAAACATCGTGAAGACTGAAGCTATGAATAAATCCAACCATACCCACAAACTCACAATAGAACGTAGCGATGTACTCGTTACGTGTTTTTTTTAAATGTATTGAAATAAATAAAATAAATAAATCAGCGTCACGCTGTATCCCGCACGCAGATTAGGCCGTTTTTCTGTTCTCCGGTATGCATTTTCCGCCGAATATTTTGGGGCATTACGTGTTGAGTGGCGTAACTCAACTGCTTTTAACTTGTTGCCAGGGCGAAGAAATTGGTATATTAATTAATAATAATTCATTTCTCCAAATGGAGATCTGATGGAAACTTTTTTTATTAATTCAACAAAAGAAATAAGTAAGTAAATTAAGTCATAAGTATTGTAAATTTGGCTGAAATAAGTTTGAAGTTCATTCATTTTTCAGATCACATCTCCGTTCTCGTTAAATTTAAAGACATTTTCATTTTATTTTGGCGAAACATCTAAGTGTACATTTATTCCAAAAAAGTTAGAGTTAAACCTATCACATTTCGATAGCTCTAAACAAATAATTTTGCTGCTAGTAAACGTAGTAGCTAGTAAATACAATATAAAGACCTATTTTATATAGTTTTTTATACTTTGCTATATATACGATAAAAATATATAGGGTAAATACATTTAGAAATATACAATATGGTGCTACCATTAAGTTTACGTACGCCTCATAATGCATCACATGTGTTTTATCGTCATTTTGTTTGTTTAGGGGGATGTGTTTAACCCATCATGTGGGATGACGTTGTTTCAGTAAACATAGGCCTGAGAACAATTTTTTGTATATCCCGTAACAATATTAGTTTACTTTAAATTTTAAAAAGTTATGCATATATTGCTATGGTTATGCTTTTTCATTGAATAAACAGCTTCATTTTCACGCTGCATCCCGCACACAGTAGGATAGGCAGAGGGAAACCAGTGTTAAGACACTCCGTTCCCCTTTTTCCACTAAATTCTAGGGACATTGTGTGTTGGTTGGCGGAAGTCAACGCCATGCTTTACCGCAACACCAGAGCAAAGAAATGAAAATATACATTTAAATAAATATTTTATTTCCTTGAGGGGGGATAAAACATACTACCAGTCGCGTTTACAGTCTTAATGACTGACAAACACACTATTAACACTTATTTAGAAAACGTAAAAAAAAAGTAATTTTCTTTCCTAAGTGTCGAATAACACTTTAAAAATATTAAAAACACATTATTCTCCTTCGCGGAATCGTATAGATATAAAATCGATTTAATCGCTTCCTTCCTATTATTTATAGTCAACTTGTTTAAGTTTAAACAAGGCATTCTTTACAAAAAGCCTCAATGCACCTGATAAAAATAAATAACTTAAAAATGTTTATCGTTTTGTCCATCCATCGCACGGTCAGTCCTCTTAATTGGCTGCACCATACAACACTACACTCAGTAATAAATTATATGGTGAAATTAAACTGTTTTAATAAGTAAGATTTTTGTTTGATGAAGGAGATAAATAAATAACAATTGTAAATATGACCGTAATAATAATCATTTAAAAAAAACAAAGCCGTGGAGGCGCAGAGACACAAGCGTGCTGCGCCTGTAAACGCAACGGTTGTGGGCTCAATCCACTCGGGAGAATGAAATAATAAATATTTTTATTTCTCCGCTCTGGTTACGAGGTAAAGCGCGGCGTTGAGTTCCGCCACTCAATCTATCTTGAATCTATAATAAATAATAATTGACTATTTTTGTTTTAAATTTTCTTCTCGAAAACATTAAAGAATAAACGACTATACATTCCATGACGTTACAGTATGTTCATATTTAAGTTATATAATATTGCCCATCTCGTATAACACAAGTTTAGAACGAATTTCACTACTGACTGATTTTAATGAACATTATTCATAGATTCACCCGCAGCTTAACATATTGTAAACTGCAAATAATTTTGCGTAATAATATAATATTTTATTACAGTAATCTATACCGTACAACCCTTATTAAAATTAGGCACTAAGTGAGTATATCTGATCCATTTACCCTGTATATTATATTGTAGAAAGGATACTTTTAATATTAATAAAATATATATTATTAAAATTTTAAAGAAAAAATAGTTCACAATTTTAAATGCTGGTACTTACCGGCTTCAAAAAAGGTAACTATTTAACGAATGTTTTCGTAAGATAAATTAAATATTTTTCCAAATATTAATATATATCGCTTTTTGCATTTATTTATAATGTATAAAATCTCACTTTGTAGAAATATCTATAAAATTATAATTCATAGTAAAAATATTATTATTTTTTCATTTTTAAATATTTCTAAATAAATGTAGTAGTGGTCAGTCGTAGCGCAGGGGTGACAAAAGGCAACAGGTTGTGGATTTTATTCTTACTCGAGGAAACGAAATATATAATATTTTCATTTTTTCGCTCTGGTATCGAGGCTAAGCGAGGCCTTTAGTTTCGCCACTCAACACACAATGCCTCCAGGATTGGGCGTAAAATGATTCGCACCAGTGTAAAAATAAAATAAATAAAAGAAAAACAGAAATAATAATATTTATGTACTTTGTTAATAAATTAATTCAATTAAGATAACCAGTAAGAAATTTACAGAGAAAATAAATATATAAAGCCCGAACCACCTAAACAAGACAACGTCGACTTCCTTTACATGATACCAAAAAGCAATATATAGGTATGAAATTCAACCATTTCAAATACCAAAACTGTGGGCGCAGGAGACTTTGAGAGAGCCGCCAATTAAAATACCTTCCTAAGCCAGCCCCAGTCGGACTAAGGACGATCATTAGCTAGGTAACGAGGTATCGAGGTTCCCAGAAGTAGTGTATTCGAAGTTATTTACTACAAGAAATAAATACTTATTAAAGAAAAATGTTAATATTTTATATTAGTGAATGTATTATTTATTATACAATATATTTGCTGTATGTATGAGAGGGGAATTTAGTTTAAAATTTACAGTAAATAAATATGTTGTTTCAGTTCTTCAAGAACGTAATACTTATGAAATTAAAAAAAACCTTTTGTTTGTCTAATTAGCAATTTTTTTATTTTTTGTCATTATACTTTAATGAAAGAAAGAATTTTACATACAAAATAAATTTTGTCAACGTATATTAATATCTATCTGAGGTCAGTCGTGGCGCAGGGGCACAAAGTGTGACTGTAAAACCGACTGGTTGTGGGTTCGATCCCCACTCGAGGAGATGAAATATTTACTTAAATTTATATTTCCATTTCTTCGCTCTGGTGTCGAGGACAAGCGCTATTATTAAAACTCTTCAAATCTTTTATAACGATATCAAATTCGCTATCTTTTTTTCCGACCACTAAATAAGATCTCCAGTCGGTACCTGCCCTAAGATAATAAATTTTCATTAGCGTCAGCATAGTTTGTTCTTTTTCTCGTTGTCAAATCTGAGGACCAATTAATTTGGTGGGAACTTTCGATTCGTCGCTAAAAGCTTGGAATGTCGTGTGTCCTGGGAACGCCTTGATTCATCTTCAAATATATATATAACAATAGTACAATATATAAATAACGTAGAATATGTTTTTGTTATCACAAAAGTTGGCAGTGAGAATGTAGTGTTAAGACACTACGTGCTCTGCTTTCCGTCTCAATTCAAGTAATGTGTATAAAAATCGGAAACA